>BMAO01033616.1:0-87193 GCA_019973975.1 Trichonephila clavata | reverse complement strand
AAAATTAAAAAAAATAGAGCTTGAAAATAAAGGTACGCGTTAATACACCGGATTTTATCACACTTGTTATTGTTAAAAAAAGGCTTATGATAAAAAACAACCCAAAATGTACTTGAATGTGTTACTATTCCTTACAATATTTTTCGAGTCTGATTTTTATGATCAAATACTTTTGGCTAGTTTTTTTAAATTCACATTTCATACTTACGAAGCTGTCAGTATCTCCAATTTTTTCATACCTTACTTCATAGGTCTTATCTCTGAAAAAGAAATTTTATTTTCATTAAGAGTTTTAATATGTTGATTGAATCCATGGATGCATAGTAGTCAAAATAAAAGAGCGATGTTAATAATTTTCGAAAAGAATAAAAAAATCGGTATTAATGTTAACAGTTAAAAGGAAGCTAAGCTATGTATGAAGGTATATAAAATGGATTAATTACTCAATTAAGATGCCAGAAGCTGGCATGCAACGAATTAACAAAAAAAAACTTTCGTAGATTTTTTCAAAAATTACCAAATAGTTTTTGATGAAAATTGGAAAGTATACAAACAAAAAATGCTTTTCTTAACCTTCCAATAAAAAATTTGATATCCTTGTTTTATTTTACCTAAATTAATACTAATAAGACAGGTACATCAAACAATACTTTTGTGCTTTTTTATTTTTGCTCGTGTTTCAGAAGGCTTGCGACTATTTTAAAAACGTTTGCAAACTATGTAGGATGAATTGCAATGGAGAGCAGTTGACATATTGAAGACAAGCCAACACCAAACGGAGGTGGTAAGATGGCTTAGTGTGCCACGAGATATAGTTTTCAGATTATGAAAACAGTTTCAAGAGACCGGAATAATATCAAGAAGACTAGTTATTGAGCGCCCAAGAGACACTACAAGTCAAGATGATCACGTGGACAACAGGCACTCAACTCGTAAATGAGTTTCCCATTGCTCCTGTGCTGTAGTTTCGAAGCATACTATTTACTAAAGGCTTACTAAAGTAGGTGTTCAATCCAGGTGACCGATGGTCAGGCCTGGCATGCTCAGACAACATCCTCCTTGGATAAGAGGGTGTAGTGGGTTTGTGCAGGGACATCTTAAGGCATGCGCCAACTGGGTTCGGCCCTGGGCTTCATCCTCGGTGAGGACCTCGTTTCGTTCTCGACTCAGTCTTAATAAGATCGTGATCCGGATAATTTTAATGGTAAAATATTATTTCAGTACATATTCTCCAAAAAACAGAGAATTCCAAATTCTAACTGGCAAAAGTGGCAAGACTGTATTATTATGTGAAAACCGTTGTCCATGTTTAGGCCTAGGCTTACCATTATTTATCATTCAACTCATTTAGTCGCAATACAGCCATCAATTGAGCCGGTTTGTGTCTAGGTTTTTGAGATTGTGAGTCGTGCACATTTATTTGTTTCAAAGGACCGCTTGTACGAGTATTTGACAATGCATGCTAAAGCTATCCATTTTTAAAATATTGTATTTTTTTACAACGCATTTAACCTGGTACTTCACACGCGAAAAAAATGACCTTAACTTTACGCGCAGGGTATCTCATACCCAAGGGTGTTTACGTTCTGTTTTTATCGTAAAATTTGCATAAAATGATGAGAAAGGAAGAAAAGTCGAAAATACAATAGTTTATTACACTTCACACGTAAATTTAGTTTTTCTGTTCTTTTATTAGGGCATTCAGTACATTGTTTATACACTCCTTTAGTCTTCGTCGAGAGCGAGTGCGATGTTTTCACTGGATCTTATTATTTTTTTTTTAATTTCATAGAAGCATCACTTGCTGGTTCTACACTTTTTATACATTCTTCTGTAAATCGAAATCCAAAACACTTCAGAAATCAGCGTCTGGTTTAATGTTTAGTAGGTAGTTTCTGGCTACTTAACAAAATAGTTTGCTCATTTACTGTCGCAAAGTTCAACAACACAAAAAATATTATCATAAGCTAACGATTATATTTTCTAGCCATTGAATAGGGCGTGGTAATTTTATAAAGGACGATAATTGCTCCCTCAGTTAAATTATCTGGATAGATTTCAGTTGAGGAATCATACTTTCTATTATACTTATCATTATTTGATTCCTCCTCTTCATCCCCACAAAGAGTCTTTCTTCGTTCGAAAGTACTGTTTTACTATATCTATTAAGTACTGTATCTATTAAATTACTTAAATATCACATATTTTCATCATAACTACAATAACACGCTATCGTATACGAAAGATTTTAAAGCATGCTCATGCATTTAGAACTGTAACGGCGATTCACGCGCAGGGTATGACATACCCGAAGAGGCGGTATCCAAAAATATACCTTTAGAATTCGCCTATAAGCTAAGGCCCCTCAAAGGATATGACATGAAAGTTAGCTACACGAGAAACTATTCATTTTCCGAAAAAGGTTTAGATAGAGCCTAGAAAAAAGCTAAGCGGTGGTATAACATATCCTGTGTGTGAAGTGCAGAGTTAAAAAAAAAACGTAGTGGCAAAGCCAAAAGTATTACATTGTTACTGAATTATCTTAATTATATGGTATTCGTTTGGCTTTCTAAACGATGTATTTATATAAATAAAAATTCAGAGTCGGAGAAATTTACTTAAATTTTTGGAATCACATTTCTTAAACATATTTTTTTGTTCATAAGCTTGTAACAATCCCTAATTTATGAGAGAAAATTAAATGTGAAAAATTTCTTTAATAATTTAACTAAATCCTTGGTCGCAATTAGCAATAAGGAAATAAATATTCCTATAAGCAAAAGCAACCAAATTTCAAAGATGTTTCCTTATAAATTTATGAAAAAAATTACATTTAATGAGAAGTAGTTATTTTTATTACATAATTATTTAATTAGTAATGAAATTTAACACAATTTGATCAAAATTATCTTACAAGCATGGATTTCCACATTCTATGGTGCAATTTTTCACAATATCACTTGTTATAGAACGCGTCCCTGAAATAAGTATCTCAATATTAAATTCAAAAAAGAAAAATGTAAAGTAAATCTATGTAATGCAAATCTATGTAAGTAAATAGGATATGTAATGAAAATAAAGAGAAAGAGAAAGATGTTGTCGTAATTTGGCACCTTTCTTTATCCTTCATCCCTAAATATCTAAACAAAAGTATATTTTTACTGACATCGGAATAATAATAATAGAGAAGGTCGTTCGCACTTCATGGAAACAATTTTGTAATTTATTTTCTCGTTTTCATTTTGCGATAAAACTTTGGCAACTTCTGAATAATCGTCTGCTAAGGTTTTCTTTTGATTGGAATGTAAAATAAACGATTTATTTTAAAAATGGCTCTTAAAAATTATGCATGGCACGGAGGTTACGTAATTATGTTTTTTAAGGAGAAATACTCGTATCAACAAATTAAAAAGCGTTGTAAAAAATCTCGGTTATTGCATTTCAATCAAAGGTATTTCTAATATATTAAATTTGAAAGGGAAAAAGTGTCTAGCAGAAAGCAAAAATGAAAAAATATGACCACGATACTTCATTCTAAGACTGTTCAAACGCAGGCAACTATCAAGAAAGTGAAGTCTCTGATTCTAAAAGAATATCCACCGACTGAAATGTTCATTGCTTTGAAATTAGGAATGTCTTCTAGAACTATAATTAAAATTATTCATAAGGATTTAAAGTTAAAACAGATGTTTAAAACTAAAGTTCGTCTCCTTTTTTAAAACATATTGCTGGAAAAAAAGCAAATTGTTGAAAGTTATGCAAAAAACACCTAGCAGCTGAAAAACGAAATGTGTGATAACCCTCGATGAGGAATGGGCACATTTAATTGACTGCATTAAAAGAAGCTCAATTTTTTATTGAGCTGATAGGAATGACTGTACGAAATGGCTTCATCAGAGTACAGTAAAGTTTTTAAAGGGATTCGTGATAGTTGTAGGATTTTGTTACAACGGCAAATTAAAAATAAAAAAAAGTCTCGAGTAAATCCGAAATTAGTTTACTCTACTATCTAGACGAATAGACTTATTCGTGTTAAACAAAAAGATGCCTTATCCAGTTGCTACAGAACACACCAAGGCGTTCCTCAGGGATACGTACTGAGCCCAACCTTGCTTTCATTGTATTTGGCTGGGATAGAAAAGGTAATATCTGATGGTGGATGATGTGAGGTTGGAATGTTTGCTGATGACATCGTCCTGTTGTGCTCCCACTCTGATGTGAACCTTATAGAATCTACTCTAAATTCAACGTTAATTGATGTGAGGAACTTTGCAATTAAAAACAAGTTGGTTTTTAACGTCTCTAAATCATACACAGGGTTCTTTACCACAAATAAACATCTGTACTCTTATCGTCCCCAAGTTCTCTTCAATAACCAGCCTCTTTCTTATGTCAAACACCCAAAGTACTTTTGTTTCGTTTTGGATCAGGAGATCACGTGCAATGGGTACATACTAATTTTGGTCAACAAGAGTCGCAAGAGACTGAATATTCTTAAGTACATCTCTGGAAGAAACTGGGGTGCTGATACAAAAACACTCAGCGCAACGTATATTGCTCTCATCAGGCCAATCCTTGAGTATGGGTTCCCTGTATATTTCAGTGCCTCCTCAACTAATCTCGTCAAATTAGAGAGGGTTCAATTAAGTGCAGCTTGCATCATAACAGGCTTGAAAAGTAGCTGCCCGAACGACATAGTATTTTATAAGGCAAATCTTCCACCTTTCGGTCTTGTTAAAAACTCAAACTTGGTTAAATATTTCAACAAACTAAGAAGCTATGAAAATCAAAATCGAACATCTGAATATTTGTGCAAGTGGATAAATTGCCAAAGATTAAAGAAGAATAGCCCATTCAGTTTGGCTGACAATATGAAAATAATTTCCCATTCTGTAGAGCGATCTTCTCTAGGACCTTGCGTGAACCCGATGGATGGCCTACCCGGAGTTTACTTTCATACTGAACTTATGTCCGTCACGAACAAGAACTCAGATGCTCCCGATTATCTAAGGCAGTTGGCTCTGGAAGTCATAGATGGCATTCCGAGTGATTCCATTTTGATTTATACAGATAGCAGTAAAGAGGATTTAAACAACGCTGGGAGTGGTGTATTTATCAAAAATCTTTCAGTCCAGCTTTCTAGACGCAACCCAGAAAACTGCTCGGTATTCAGAAGCGAATTAATTGCCATAAATGAAAGATTAAAGACCATCCTTGACGGCACTAATTCTAATGATATTTGGGTCCTTACTGACAATCGGAGCTCGATTCATTATCTAAAGGACTGGAGCAATGTATGCGACTTCGTGGGCATACAAATTATCGCCCATCTTAAAAATCTTGCCAAGGGAAGGGAAGTCCATTTTCAGTGGATTCCCTCCCATGTTAACATCCAAGGGAACGATGTTGCAGACATCTTGGCTAAATGAGGTTGTTCTGAGCCTCTCAACCGGGACTACACACTAACATATAAAGAAATTTTCTCTATAAAGAAAAAAGCACTCAGACAAGACTGGCTCACCCCTCCCGCCCATCCTTGGTTCAGCAGGAAGACCCCGGGAGGAGCGTTAGAATTTAGGGGTGACAGAAATGATCAAACGGCCATCTCAAGACTCATAAGTGGACAACTAAAAAACATGACATTCTACTCAGGACGCAAAAAATGCAATCTGAAGCCGGCATCCCCGATTACATCTTGGATTGCTTGGGGTTCGCTCTGGCGAATGTTTATGAAAGTCCTCTACTGGTGCTTGACTTCGCTAGAGTTCACGATATCATGGATCTGATCTAGATGCCACTAGATCTCTGAGGGATTAGAAACAACAACAACAACTCTACTATCAGCAGAATATTTTAAAACCAATTTTTGAAGAACGAACTCCAGCCTTATATGGAAAGGACATTGATAAAGTTAAGCTTCATATGGACAAAGCCACTAGCCACACGTCTAAGTCAACTGCAACTTTATTTAACAAAGAAAGAATCAGAAATACGAATAAAGTGTATCCCATTTGATGAAATAATTGTAAAATCACCCTAAGAGCTTTTGTGCTTTTGATTTATTAAAACAAGCCTTAAAATAAGGGTATCCAAGAACACTGAACGGACTTTGGAAAACGGTTCAAGAGGAAAGGAGTAAAATTTGCATGACAGTACTAAAAAAAGTTTACTTTCATGAAAAATTCAAACTAGAGAATCATGGCTATCAGATAGAAGTAAATGTTTACAAAAATACGGTTTTTATTCATAAAAATTAGCTATCGTTTCCATAAAGTGCGAACGACCTTCTATAATTGCAGAGATTTTCTTATGCACATGTCTAAGTATCTTAAAAAATATTGTACGATTTAATTAAAAGAAATAACTATGCTTTAGCATATCTCCGAAAAATATATATTAATAGCAAAAGAAAACAAAACTTTAAAAATTTTAATTTGCAATAAAAAATATCACCTTGTTTTTACCTAAAATTTATTTATATTTTATCAAATAATGTTGAAATACATTCAGACTCCGAATTACTGAACCCATATTTATTTGAGTTCTTTAACGAATTCCCTCTCCTCAAATTTAAATGATGGCAAAAAAACTCCTATTAATGTGAATAGGCTTCCCCCGAGTTAAAGAATTATTTCAAAAGCTAAAAAAAAGTTTTTTTATTTGTCTAGATTAGAAAAAAGTTTAATTTTTTTCCCAAACGACATATTCTTTTTAAAGACTTCTTGTAGCAGCAAATTTTGATGGGAAAGGGCGCGGTCCATTATTAGGCTTTACAGGTGTAACCTATCTCGTGAGTTTTGAACAGAACAAGAAATTTTTATTCTTATCTCATCCCAGTCCTCACAACGCAGGGGATATTTTAAGAGTTTTTACCATTTGCTTTCTTTCTCGAGAGAAGTGAAGATTATTATACGTGTGGTTTTGCATAAAATTTTGTTTCTGAAAATTTGTGAAACATAAAAATTATCAGCGACGAAAATGTTTTTCTTGGAGTGAAAAGCTTACCATTTAACACGAATTTCACAGTAACGTTGCAGAAATCGATAATAAAAATCCTATCATAACTATTACATTTTCTAGTTAACTCATATTATTTGGGAACTGTGAAAATATACCTCATGCAGCAGGATACAAATGACCAGTATTTTCTTCTCTGCATAAAGTTAAAAAAATAACTTTGTCCAATCAGGAATCAAAAATCTAGTAGTCAGTATTTTAAAATTTCCAATCAACCAGTACGTCATAATTCGTTAATAGTATTTTTAATTGCTGAATAAAAAACACATAATTCTTAACTGTGGATATTTTTTGTGTGGTTGCTTATAGAATTTCCTAAAGGTAAGTGCAAAAAAAAATTTTTTTTGAAACCCCAATATTATGAATAATTTCCCGTTAACAAATAAAATGTCTCGTCCCTATGAATTTGTTAAAACGGGGTCCGAATGTATTATAATGAATTAATAGTACGATTATCCATTCTATTCGGTTTTATTCTTTTAAAATTAAAAAAAATCCTAATTGTATTATATGGTAATAGAGAGGCCAGCACAACTTAAACAAAGGCTATTAAAGTAGGACAAAGATTTAAAATCTAGACATATCATTGCTAAATTTAATCTTTGTAAATTTTGCAACATATCAAGAAAATTATGTTAATAAAACTAAATTTTATAAATAATTATTTTTTTAACAATAATTAGGTTCAAGATTTGAATTAGTACGAGGAACACACCTCTTTTGCATAGTTCCTCCGTGTGAGGATAATCTACATCCTTATCAATGCATTCATCCATATCCAAGAGCTTTTGTAATTTACAAAGTTCAACACACATCTGAATTTAAAAAAAAAAAAAAAAAACTTGTAAAAAGATAATTTTAAAACTGTTAAAAATTCTTAATATATATATATATATAAAGATTTTTTTAGCATATAGTTTAGATTTTGAAGATTTTTTTAACTCTATTAAGATTGACGATATGATTCAAATAGTTGTAAAATTATATAAAGATAATTTATTTAAAAATGTTAATTATGATATATTTGGTTCTCTACTTAGGTTTGTACTAAAAGAGAACTATGTATATCATAATGGTAACTATTTATCAACAGATTAAAGGTTTGCCACAAGGTGGCGCAACTAGCAACTGTCTTGCCAATTTACATTTACATTATTTTGAAAATAATTTCATTGATAACTCAGAATATTACATTTTCCGTCATATAGATGATATAATCATTTTTGGCAAGCAAGACATCTTTAAATCTACCACTAATTTTTATCCACAATTTTCAATTCAATGCAGACAAATAGTAACAACTATGAAGCAAATTTTCTTGATATAGAAATTAAATTAAAAGACAATGTTATAGTTATTAATATTAATGACAAACGAGAAGAATTTAAATTCAATATTATAAAAGTACTACTTTGGAAGAGTAATGTACATGTTTCTCTTTATTCAGAAATATTGTTATTAATTACATGCAACACAATAAATTTATAGTTTCAAAAAAATCAGAAAAATTAAAAAACTGTAAACATTTTATTAAATATTGCTTAATTCAAAAATACCCACTTAATTTCATTAATAGTTATTTGAATAAAGAAATTTTAAATAGTAAGGATTTAAATTCCCTCGTTTATTAATAGTTTATTGTTATAAATTTATCATTTTTCCTAGATAGATATAGTTATCTCCAAATTCAAATTTTAGATAAAATTACTTATTCTCTTATAGTTTCTTTCTTTTTTTTAAAATCATATATCATTTTAGTGTCCCTAAGGTAATGGTAGTATGCTTACAATTCTTATTTTATTATTCCTATTCTTTTCAAACTTTTGCTAAGTGCTACTATTCGGCCATTCACATGCTTTGAATTTGCATTTAGTCCAGAATATGGCAATAGATTTATGACGATTTAGTACTCAGATTTAGCACGGGCTCTGCATTTTTGAATGCAATTTTTAGATAATTTACCTTTTTCTTGTAATAGATTTAGATATTCTACCCATTATTTTCAATAGGTTTCAACTAGCAGATTTTAACGCGTCATGGAATGGATGAGTGTACGCGTAGCAGCAGTGTGATGTCCACCAAAGTACAAGCAGCATGCAGACGAGCCACTTCGTCCGTATGTGAAGTTACTACGTCTCGATACACTAATTCTTTGAGAAGAATATCCTACAGGCAAAAAAAATCCAAAGGTATGAGGTCTGTGGATCATGGTGGCCATAGAACCAGACCACTACGTCCGATCCATTGGTTGGGGTATGCCATATCCAACCAATCACGAACAGGAGCTCAGAAATGCACAGTAACCCCATCATGAACCATCATACATTATCATTCCTTCCTCACCATGTATTTTCACATTTACCGTAATTTTTTCTCTTAAACTGTAGATCGTAGAGGTACAGTTCTTTGAACCTTTTTTTATGTACTCACAACGAGGAATCTGGTGGTGCTATTTTTGGTACACCCTGTATTTAAACATGCTGCCCATTTCTATTTTTTTATTGACAGCTCATTTTTTTCTATACACAAAATGTGTTCCACTTTTATTTGTGTTTATAAGTATAAAAATAGTCGGTCAGGAATCTAAAATCAAAGTCTGTTTATTATTTATTTTGTAGAGCATTCGATTATAAGTTATCGGAAAAATGTCATTATATTGAGTAGATGATACTAGTTAAACAGAATTCAGTTCGAGCTCAAATGCAAACATTTAGTTATTTAGGAAAGAACTTGGTTCACTTTTCAATCCCAGGCACATTTTGACTATTCAGTACTTGAACATATACTATCACATTTTTGTAATTCTACTGCCACTCTTTTTTAATTTTAACACTTTTTAGTTCTTTTTCTTGAATATTCCTAGCTGAGCTCCTCCAACTGTCTTTATTTTTTCTGACTTACAATTCAAGATCTAAAATTTCTCTTTCCCCTTCAGGATTATAACACGGCTTCTATGTGTAGGTAAAATGCGATGGTTTCATCAAATGATCCCATAAAAAATCGTAGAAACACTTATTTGAGATTATAAAAATCACAAATAGCTAAGTACCTTTGTAAGAACCTGTACATCTGATTTTATTTTAATAGCACAATAGCCATGAACCTCAAACATCTTCACTGAATTTTAAAGCCGAATCTGAAGTGGAATTTTTGAGGGAAAAAAAGTAAGAGAGAGAGAAAGAGCAATTATTTTAGGATAGACTAGACTAATCCGTCAAAGAAAACAGACGTTTGCTTTTTGCTTCCTATTGTCCAAATCCCTGCAGTTTTATGTATGTACACTTTGTAAATAGTAACTGTAGAAGTTTGAATAAATATGTTATTCAAATGAACTCTTCCTTAGTCTCACGTTAATCAACATTTCCCTCAATATTGTAATGAATGGGTTATCCCATCCATCAGTGTGCGAGAGTTAAAGGTAAGCTAGCCATATAGTCAAAACAACACAATTTATTTACTATTCTCAACAAAAACACAAATTCAACAACCCAAACTAAGAAATGCACCAATTGATAAATCGCGAAGCAGACGAGATACATAAAAAAATCGATTCACTTACACTTAGCACTTCCAGACAATACACTTTCTTATATTTGAAGATAATTTCTAAGGTAATCCAATTCAGACGAATCGAATCCAATTTAACAACTAATTGACCAAATCGTTAATCTTAATATTAATCAAATAATCTACGAAGTGCTCTCTCGTCTAACTTTACGTTAATTTTCATGCTGTACTTTAGCTTCTAAACTCTCTCATACTAATGGATGGGATAGCCCATTCATTACAACATGTTACAAAAGTAACATTTTTAACTTGAACAATTCTTTTAATTGCATTGTATAGTATACAAAGCACGCATTACGTTTTCCGAAAAGTATAGTTGAATCCTGTCTAATCAAAGAATCTACTTTTTTTCATCGCCTTAAATAATCAGGAACATATATATATATATATATATATATATATATATATATATATAATGCAAGCGAATCTTATTTTCTCTTTTGAGTTCTGCCAATGTATTGTAAGAGGTTTCCAGATAATCTTATATGGTAGCGTTGTTGAAAAGCTTTCAAAGTTATTTGGTCATTAGATGGAAAACTCTTCTAAGTTTAAAATTTTTTCTGCATGGCAAAATGACGAAGATTTCTACTTCAATGTATATTATTCTGAATTTAAAGCTGTCTAGTTATATATTCATACCATAGGCATTAGCTGTTATATATTCATACCATATGATTCAGAGGACCCGTGCCATTATTTTCTCTCCACATTGCTAAATAATCAACGCAGTCAGTGTCATATGGAGGTGGTAAACGCTCATTTGTTGTCTAAAATAAAAAAAAAACTTTAAATGTGAAAAAATGTTTTTAAAATGCATATTCAGAAACAAAATAAAGTTATATTTGTAATACATCAAGAATTATGAAATGATTAAATTCTTAAGTCACATCGCATGGAATCATAGGAACGTTAAAAATAACTGGCCCTTAAAGTTGCTTGAAAGTTAAAAGAGTAATATTTTGGGTAAGGCATCAACTTTATTCCTTGATCCCGGTTTAAGATGGCTAAGAATTTCAATCTCCTCGTGGGACGTTAATTTAAACCAACCAATTAACTATCGTTCTCTATGCAAAGTTAGAAAATACTTACTTCACAGAAAAATACACATTCAGGCGCAATATGCCCCAAGGATGTTTTTTGTAATAACATTCTTGAATAAAATCAAGGTTACAATCAGTTGTCTGATCGGGTAAAATATTATTATAACCCACCCCTTGGCAAAGAATTTTTTCAACCGCACGTAAGTGGCGAAAAGGCATTTTTTTCAGAGTCAAGACATTAGAAACTGGGGAAAACATGACGTTAATTCCAAAAGAGTGAAAATGAATAATTCTATTACTTCAATATCTCGGAACAATCAAAATCCTACACATGCTCAAATGACTTTTGTAGAATCATGTACCTTTCTTAGCTCTTACACACATCATGCAAATTCTTTCCTACTTAACGAAAGTCATCTCTATTCATAACCATCAACTATATACATTCTTCTTTTCTCACAGATATACACTATTCCATCATTTCAGGCATTCATATTTAGTGGCAACCAAACCTTCTTGCTTGCACGATTGAATATTTTCCTTTTGCCCTTGCTTCCAAAGCACGGAGGCAAAAACCTGCTAAACTTTTTACTCGACTCATTCTAAACAGCAACCGATACTCTCACATAGTTATCAACTAACAATCAAGCTTGGAAAGATGCAAATGGCTCAACTACTGCTATTGTATAATTGGTAGGATTGCCAGAGCCTATTAACGATTGGTAATTACGAACGGTAAATTAGCAATCGGATCTAACTAATGTTCACCAATAACGATCTCTTGTTTCAAAGCTAAATGAGAAGGGTAGCTAGCTTGGCGAACCTATCACCCAACTTGGAGACAAAAAAAAATTAAAAACCTAGGATGGGCTTATAAATAGTATGCAACCATATGATCGCAGCCAATCCTCACCAGATGAGACGGTCACTGAACAGCACAAACATTGCTGCCTACCAGGAAGAAAATTAATAAGAAACACATGTGTGTGTGAGAGATGTCTAGTAAATATAAACCATACTTCGTTATTGATCAAAAGTTTTACATGCTTTGAAATCTCTTTTTGTTATATCAAAATGTCACCGACATCCCATACAGCTTTAGGATAAAAATGAAAACAATATTTAAAAGCATTCGTTAAGTTATAAAACTGTGTGAGTTTATCTTATAAATAAAAAAAATCGAATACATGTACCTGCGAGACGTATACATTGTATTGAGCTCCGCTTTGTAATGAAGAGCCTTCGGAAAAAGGATTTATAATAGCCCTGCGATTGTGTATCATAATTTGGAGCATGACGGGGTCAGTGAATGAAATGTATTCTTCGGCTTGAGTTTTCAAGGTTAGTTCGAGTACTGAAAACAGCAAAAATACAGTATTACTTGTTAATTACAGGTTGGTATAATTGAACAGTTTTATTCTATTTTATATACTATAATTATAAATTTAGTTAAAAAATCTAATATTTATCTGTTGTAAGCATTATACACGATTTTTTAACGTACCACGAAAAAAAAAAGAAACGAGAGGACCGGAGGTCGAACAATTAAGAAAAGAATTACGGTAATTTACACCATAGACATCCAAAGTGTTCCACGAGTAAGTTAATTGAATTATATTTGAATATTAAGTATCCTTTCTGCCGTGCCTTTGCTCCTTTACTTAGTAGAAGTGTGCATTTCCTACTCTGGGTTGTTAATTTAAGTAAGAGAATAATAAACTAGAGTTGTTCTGATTATGGCTGATCTTTCTTTTAACCCTCAAACAACAATAAACGTGGCAGAGCGTTTATTACACCTTTAATGTTCTTGAAAAAAAAATTTTGTGCTGTTCTAAGGGTAATAACATGTTGTCTCCTGTTATTTGTGTTTTACCTTTCTTGTGTTTTGTGCCGTCACGCCGTGACAGAAAAGAAAGTGTTTCCGACCATGCATTCCAATTTGATTTACCATCGTCTAGGTATACTCTATCTATCCTGAAAGTTTGTAACTGTCGAACTGATACACCCTGTAAGTAAATTTAGAACGAACACTGCAAATTCATGTAAATTTTAATAAATACATTTTAAGGCGATATGGTATCCTAAAAATCATCAATCGAAATTTTTTTATTGGCTTATTTGATACATCGAATCTTTATAAACATGCCTGCAAAATTTCACAGCTTTACCTACATTTTTTATCAAGTTATGGAGCAATATTTGATGCTGGACAGCAACTACCACGCCCACATTTCAGATTATCTGCTAGAAAAGAGCCTGATAAAAAATGAATTAATTATTTTTCCACCGCGCGTGAATGAGACTGACATTATATATGCAGTAACAAACCATTTTAAGAAAGAATTGTGCAATTCATGCAAAAATGCTAGTTTGTGAATTGTTTGTTGAAGAGCAAATGGATTTGGTCAAGATTTAAAAGTAGTGCTTGCTTTTTATGATATTATTATGAATGAAATTAAAACTTTAAAACGGATACTTCCAAAGCACAAATACTAAATTTCATTTTGATGACTCAGATAATTAAAAATCTAATTCGCAAAAATAGAAAAACTCTCCCATTTTTATATATTTGTTTTTGGTGATATATATATATCCCATATGTACGAGATTCAACACTTTTATTATTAAAATATTTTAAGATATTTATTCAAACAAATGTACATATGCAGTTCTTAGATTTTGATATATTTTACCTATAAATTGTTATTTGATTTTGCTTTCATTCGTGTACAATATTTAACATGCGAAGGCTTTTAAAATCATGGAAATAAAAAATAAAGGCATAAACATCTTTTGTACATGTTGTGCATTAGCTCTGAGCCTGGAATTAGCTCTGAAGTGTGTGTACTTATTTATTTTTATAATTATTAAGATAAAGTTTTATGAAATATATTGATTTTTCATTCGTTTTCTTTTATATATTCATTATGGCAGTATACAGTTTAATTGTTCTACATTTGTGCAATTTTTTATGGTAAGCAGTTTTAAATAAGCTAAATAACATTTCATAGAAGTTTCAGACTATTCGATGAATATTATATCATGCTCTTCATGGAATGAAAACTTCAAAATCATATTTCTTCATGTTGAATTTTTGTACATATACTATTATTCAAAACCCTAAGGCTTTTTTGATAATTGAAGAATGGGTTTGAAATTTTTTATACATGTTCTGAAATGATGTTTTGTAAAACTGTGCATGGAATTAGTTCTAATACGTTTAGTACTTCTTCTAAAAAATTTCAAAATCAAAATTAATGTTTTTTTGAGAATTTTTGGAAGTTTAACTATAAAAAAATTAATAAAAAATTAAAGAACAGCGGCAGAAAAAAACCATGCACAGTTTTATGTAGTATATTATAAGGTACTTTGAAAAAATTTTTGAAAGAAAAGAGACATTTAAAAATGCCTTAGGAATATAAAAAATGCTTTAAAAAGTTCAAAAAATGTAAATTTTATAAACATTTTGCAACAAATTGTATTGTATTATTATTAAATATAAACCTTTATAGACACAATTAAAATCAAATATCAAATATTAAAAATAAAATAATTGTGAAGATGGTACCATATTGCCTTAAAGCCCCACGAATCCCTCAGACACGGCAAAATTTCCAATTATTTGTAACCTATTAAATAAATACTGGCAACTGTCAGAGTAACTAATACTCTTTTGTGGAAACTAAGAGATCAAGTTGAACAGAATTCATGTTATAAAATCTATTATGACAGAAAGATAATTGTATCACTTACTGTAAGTATTTGGATGGACCGTATCCTCTGCATCTGGTTGACCCACCAAAGAATCAATAGTAATGCATGTATTGGGCTCTCCCTTAGCATCAATAACTGGTATTTGTGTGAAATTACTAATAGGAAATGAAGCGGATTATTATAAATTTGGTCCAGAAACATAATAAAAACAATCCATAATTAACGCAAATGCTACTTTTACTTAAGTGAGCAATAACATCACAATTGAAGTTTAATACAGGGTGATTACACAAATTATGGAGATGATTTTAAAAAATCATATTTTCGAAACTATTGATTATATTACAATAAGTGACACATGAATGTAAGGAGAAATATACCAAGTTTTTTCCTACCAATGATCAACAGCACATTCATGTGACTGAAATCCAAACATAGAGGCAGTGACAGAGAAGAGTCTTTGCGCATGCTCGGGTTTTATTTCGTTGCAGGGTGCAATTAGAAATCGCAACGGAAAAGAAACTCCATCCAACATAAGCATTGTGCAATTGTGAGAGCTGCATCCGCGATCTTCGTACTAATAGTCCTTTGGGGGAATTTTCGGTCTTTAAAAATTATTTTATAGTAAAACTTCCTCCCGAAGAAGAAAACGTGAGCATGAAAATTAGGACTACTATATAAAGTCTAGTCTTTCGGTTATATATATATATATAGGATAGACGACTAGCAGAGTAGTGATTAATCAAATTGAATGGGAGGTGCAGATATTTAGAAATTGATAATTGTATTATTTAAGGTGATGATCTGTCACTTGAGATGAAATCTAGATTAGATAGCTAAGAAGTCAGAGCTAATGAATTAAGTAAGTGTACTAAGTATTTACAGTCTTCTCATGTCTTGAGAGTACCTCGTTAATTGTCTTCATACTTATTAATTGGGTCCATCTCTTAACTTTGGTGGTTCGAACTTGTGTTGTGGTTGATATTTACAATAAGTTGATATTATTTTGAAATCTGGCTTTTGTCTTACTTCCGACCTTCCCACACTGAGGGAAGAGAGAGCGCTTCCCTCACAGAATGGAATAACCAATTTCAGAAAAAAAAATTGCTTGTTGGAAAAGAAAAGCAGTGGCTGGCTCAGCGTCTCGGAAAAAGCAAAGGAGAGGGTGAGGCAGAAATTTGTTCAAAGTTCACGGAAGTCTACAAGAGTTATTGTCTGTGAACTTGGAATGCCCCAGAAGTGAGTGAGTGAATATTAACGTCCCACTATTCATCTACTCGAGGGCCTTTGGGGACTTACCTGGTGATTTTGAACAATGGTCAAGCGAAGAGAAAGACACCTGAGCCCTTCTCCTAACTTCCACACCACACCAACGGGAGGATGTTTGAGCCTCGACAGATTTAACATGCATTGTCCCCTACACGGGTCTTCAGTGATACTAGGATCACTTGATCTCATGACACGCCAGCCACGAGTCCGTTACCTTGACCAATCAATAGGCTATCGCAGCCACGACGCGTAACAAGAGGGTCACACATTGAACATTTGTAACAGAAAAAAAACCTTGGTATATTTCTCTTTACATTCATATATGACTTATTGTAATAAATTTATGGGTATGTGTTATACGCCAGGTATAAAAATGATCGGTTAACCGCTTCCTTTACAAATTTTTTTGAAAGAAACTGCAAAAAACCATCACATTTTTTTACTTTATAAAAAAACAATGAAACGAAACAAAACAAACATGTAGGTTTTAAATTGAATCTTTAATTTTTTATAGGTGTAAGAGCATTTAGTTTGAATATTAGTTTACTATCCCGAGTTATCTCGGGCAAACGGAAAAATGTTAAATATTAGTCTTTGTATGATTGTTTTCGAAACAAGGGACAACACACAAAATGGTATCTAACATTCTGTATATTGGTATATTGTACCTTTTCTTACTGGCTTAACTGTGGAATCTCTTTTACGGGAGCACAGAGTACACTGTCTCGTTGTATTTGATTTTTTTTAGCAACAGGAATAACATTTGGAAAATGCCTTGAAGTTAACCTGAGTGGGGAAGGACTATAGCTGAGTCTTCTAGATGTGGCAGAAAACTCGTCACGATGATTTTCTGACATTAGTTTTTCAATCAGTTCCATTCGTAATTGCTTAGGTGATCGCGTGAACACCCCCTACTACCCTACACTATCCATTTCGTCAATGTTGTCACCTACAAATTTAGGCCTGGACTTTGTCTCTCCCCATTTATTTGTCTCATCCTGCATTTCAATTGCATGTATTGTGGAAATAAGACTAATATCTTTCTTATTTTTTCCATTTCATTACAGTTACTTTCCCTCTCTGATATCCAATAAATTCTCCTTTTTTAATTTCTTTGTCTTTAGATCGCAAGGTAAATCTTTTCTATCCAATCAGAATGTTCCACACGTCAGTCTTCCTTTTCACTAACGAATCAGCCAAATCTGGCGATAATATATGTTATAAAAATTGCTATAAAAAGTTATGAAAATTATCATAAAAATTGTCCAAACTGCTAATCAAAGCTGAATATTTCCTTTCATTTCCTACAGGCCGAGTAAAACCGTGATAAAACTAATCGTACTGACTAATTCTGCTTCACCCAAATTTTCTAGGGATAATAATTAACTGAAATATATACGAATCCGAGATAACTCGGGATAATCAGGGAAGCGGTTAAAAAATTAAAAATGATAGGGCATAAAAGGATTAAATTTCTACATTTATCTAAATACTGTTTATTAAAAAGAAATAGCATCTATTATGAACTTATAAGGTTGTTGTTCCAGAAGTTTTCTATTTTTTCAAAAGCTTGGGATAATACCTCGAATAAATGACTTCAAAACAGAAGAGAATTGCACACGCACATTTCGGGTTCCTTCGTAAAAAAGAGGGCGCGTGTCGTACGTCGAATAGAGCTCAAAGTTTAAAAAATGCAGCTTCAAAGTTCAGGTGCGCGTTATAAGCCGGATTTTACGGTAATTAGTTTTTGAGAGAAACAATGATGACAAAAATAACTGCATTGAAGAAAATTGTATGGCTTCATGTTCAAGCGACGCTGGAACACAGGTTTATTTTCGAAAATATCTTTCGATGTCGTTACCTGACAACAAAAGTAATCGTCACTGTTCAATTAGAATTTTGAAATATCAGGAAAGGTATAAGGTAAAGAAGCTAAAAAAAGAGATGTTTATTAGTTTCAAATCAGATAAAAAGCAATAATATAGTTTTATTTTTTATTTTTGAAGAGTTTAAATCAATTAAACAGTATGTGGGCAACGCACAAAAAAAAGCATTTGAGAAATTGATTCTATAAATGTATAACAAATTCAAACCCATGTTTCTTGTTTTGTTTGGAAAATGAAAAAAAAAAAAAACGTGTATGCGCACGAGTATTAATGCAGATTAGAAAAACACATTTTTTCAAAGCTTTTAATATCATTTTGCTCTTAAAATATTAAATAATGTCAATGCGACAAACGATTTTTTAAAAATTTTATATAGTTCAACAGAATTAAAATGTCTTTAAAAGCATTTCGTGTGTTCCTCATATAACCTATATTTTTACTTCCATTCTCTAGCACTGGAATTATCTGATTGCTTCTAAATGCTTCTATAGTCGAATTTTAGGTTACTTGAGCGATCTGAGGATAAATAAAAGTACGAATAAATATCATGAATGATTTTAAATCTTACTTGCAGGGTAACGTTTTCATTCCAATTTTGGCCTCGCATTTTTCGATCATGCTTTCATTATGACTCTCCTCGAATGTTTCGTCCCAGTAATAATAATCTTCCGCGATCATATTAAGATAAGGTCTCTGAAGAAATAAAAATTTTAATGATTAAGTTAAAACATAGACATTAAATGAACATTTACTACATAAAAAAAAGAACTGAAATAATTTGTCTCCAATAATTATCCGAAATAAAATATTTTCCAACTTTGACCGATAGTGTTAAGATGGAGCTTGTTCAGTAAATTTTATAATCTTAAACAAAGATTTTGAAACGGAATCAAAATTGATAAATTGTTTGAAAAAGAGAGCGAAAGAAACCATTATGTCTCCATTTTGTTACTGAATTACTTACGTATTGTAAAATGCAATTAAGGACACAATACTTAAACTAGAGGGGTATCAGTCCCATTTGCTGGTAAAATTCAAGCATTTAGAAGGTTTTTTTAAAATTTGCCTCATTGATGGAAGATTATACAGAATCCATGAATTACAACAGCATATAATGGGGCTTTGATTATATTTGATTCTATACGTACATAGTGCTTCTACACATATGGCTCTAGTGTCAAATAGTGCAGTTCACAGATAGATAAGAAAAAAATCACCATCCAATCCATAATCAGAAATCAATCAGTAAAGTGCGTAACGGGTACTATTCGAGTTCTACTACAGATGCCTTCTTTTTTTTAATTTGCCTCATTAATGGAGGATTATGCACATCATAAACATTCAGAATCCATGATTTACAACAGCAAATAATGGGATTTTAATTATATTTGATTCTATACGTACATAGTGCTCCTACACATATGGCTCTTGTATCAAATAGTGCAGTTCACAGATAGATAAGCACATAATCACCATCCAATCCATAATCAGAAATCAATCAGTAAAGTGTGTAACGGGTACTATTCGAGTTCTACTACAGATGCCTTCTTTTTTTTAATTTGCCTCATTGATGGAGGATTATACACATCATAAACATTCAGAATCCATGAATTACAACAGCATATAATGGGGCTTTGAATCTATACGTACATAGTGCTCCTACACATATGACTCTTGTGTCAAATAGTGCAGTTCACAGATAGATAAGCACAAAATCACTATCCAATCCATAACCAGAAATCAATCAGTAAAGTGTGTACCGGGTACTATTCGAGTTCTTCTACAGATACTCTTGTGAAAACTATTCTTTAACTGTGATTTTAGTTTAAAAACCTCTTTCCGTAGAGATGATTTGATTTTATGCTATTTAAGCCCTGTCATTGCTTATTTGAAGTTAATTGTTAATTGTTGATCCTTTTTCTTGGAAATCCAAGAAAAAGAAAAAGTTAACAGTCACAGGGTGGTCACTCGCCCTGAAATTAATTGTCGTCGTAGAATCCATCAGAAATTCTGGAAGTAAATAACCTTGGTGCTGATCGAGCTATAGGGATTCGAGAAGGATCGTAACAAGGAGTTCCAAAGGAAGCTAAGTGAATTTCATTTTTGTCATACATCCGATTTAGTGTTAGGATTTCAGATTGCTCTCAGAGTTAGGCCATAAAATTGTGTATTTCATAAAGTATTCAAGATAGAAACTAGTAGCTATTTTTAAGATCATATCTGCTTCTTCTCCGTATTCCCTTATACCCGCGACAAGTGTTAGAGAGCGCTTTCCAGAAAAAGCAGTGAGAATGCTATTTACAGCATTCACCATTATTTGCCTTTTGGAATCCTATATAGAACCCCGATTATCATTCTAAGAAATTGGGAATAATTTCGGATGAAATAAAACAACGGTGCTGTAGATCTCTAATAAATGGACCTGTGAAAGAAACGAAGGACTAATGGCGCCAATTGCCCAACCTCATTGCAATACTGCATGTGATGACAGGTATGTTGTAAGCATTGCATTGAGTGACCACTCTGCCTCATCAAGAATCGTATCACAGAAAATACTGTCTGTTTCACTGCAATCAATATACTGAAAAGTGAGTGGATATTAACGTCGCACAATTCAGCTACACAAGGGCTTTTGACGATGAACCCCGTAATTTTGATCCATGGTCAAGTGACGAAGACGACACCTGAGTTGGCACCCGCCTCTCCTATCTTTCAAACCACACCAACGGGAGGATGTTTGAGCCTCGACATATTTAACGTGCATCAGCCCCCTCTGCACAGTGGGTATTCAGCAGTACTATCGATGTTCGTAAGTAACACTCGGAGTCATTTGCAGCCTGGTGGAATGCGAATGACGAAAAGCAGAAGAAGGAGAAGGCAGGATCCAGTGGAAAAAAAGGATAAAAAGATAGAAGAATTAGCAAGGCTAGTTTCACACTTGGCAACTCTGTACCAATCTCAAATCGAATTCTTTTACCACTTTTCTAGTGCGAAGAGGGCAGATAACTCTTCTCACATGTGGACACAAAAGTAACTGAGGAACTTCACAATCTCATCGATACAATTGAGTCTGGAGAATCAGTAAAGAGCCTTCTCTTTTTCGATACTCAAGTAGAGCTACATGGGAAGAGCATAGCTTCCACAGTCTCTTTTTAGTTGAGTCAATTAGTGGGATGGAGAACGGGGTTTCGAGAGCTTCGCAGGAGGGAAACCTGTTGACCAGGTGTGAAGGATCCCAGGCTATAACTATTCAAAACTAGCTCAGTATTGTCTGCTTCTATTACGTGCTGCGCAAGTTGACTAGTGTGAAAGGGCCCTAGTGTTGCTTAATGTATTATTACTGAGGTTGGAGTTATCGCACCCAAAGAGATCGGAAAATGAACCCTTGAATCGAATTAGAAACCTACTATTTCGAAATCGCAAGATAAGTAAATCTTATTATAATCCCTATTTGATAGAGTTGGGTTAAGTTAAACCCCTCTACATAGTTAATTTATTTTGATATTTTTTATTCAAATATTGAATATAAAAATATAGATTGTATTTATTAAAAATAAAGTTTTGAACTTATTAAATACCATATACCAATGATGAAGTCACTGTGTAATACCTTTTATAATTACTCTAAATCTATTTCTCTTTAACTATAGCACGCCTAATGGTTCAAATTAATAGGACTATTAATATATTTGAGTTATTAAATAATATTATTGGGTTGGCAAGCAAGTTATTTCAGTTTCTTAACGTAAAATATTTTCCATACAAAAAATAAACTTTAATCAATCAAATATCTTAGATTCTGTTTGATTACTAGTTAACTTTTTTTTTTTATGATTCCGAGCTCATAAAGTTGATAATTCTTATCAGCAAAAAACTCAACCAAGAGCGATTTGAGGTCCTCATTGGTACTGAAATTTTTACCATTTAAAAATTTCGATATAAACGATCATTTGAGGGTGCAAGGTCAGGAAGGAAAAATGGATCATCTTCAATAACATTAATCCAAAAAGATCGTGGTCTAAACTTGAAACATTTTTAACATAATCTCTAGCAAGATGTACGAAATTATTGGAATTTTGTTGGGAAGTGATGTCCCATCCTCCGTATAGCCTCGACCTTGCACCATCTGAATATCACTTATTTGTAATTTCCCGAAACTTTTTGAATGTTGAATAGTTTAAAAATAACGAAGACCTCAAATCACAATTAGTCAAGTGCTTTGCTGATAAGGACCCCAACTCAAAAAGAGTGGATTCGTGAAGTTATCAGAAAAATGGCGACAGAAAATTGAAAAGAATAGAAGGTATTTGACAGATTAAAGTTAATTCTCTTATGCAGAAAAATTGCATTCTGAAAAAATTGAAATTACTTTCTATAGTGCCATCTAAGAAAATTATTGAGAATGTTGTACATAATGTTATTTTGGGTGCTGTTGATATACACAGAACACATCTTTTCAAACTTTCAATAGTTGCGCCCCAATATTCAACCATAATTTTCATCGCGGCCCCTCTGCATACAATAACAATATTTTGAATTCAATAATATTATACTTCGACGCTAAACCTACAATACAACTTTAACCTCTTGAGTGCTGCTGGCGTATATAAGCGTCTCGCTCAGCCAAAGCGTTAATTGCCCCGTACGTATATATACGTCTTTCCGAAGTACGATCTTTTCTGTACACTGCTATGCATAAAATTATTCCGAAGTGTTTGGAATGCAATAAAAGGATCTTGACAGTTTTTGTGTAGGATCGCTTATTTCAGAGGATTTGCCTCTTTATATATATATATATATATATTCTTTCTCTCCCTCCCCTTTCCCCAATACATGACATTCGCGTGTCTACGTGGAAAACAGTGGCATTGGAGAACGAATCACATAACTTTTTATCGGGAGTTAATGGATTAATTATAAACCGTATAATTTCCCAAGATAAGTGTTAATTTTTGGAAAAAAATTATATATGACAAGCTCACTGCGTCACTGGTAATTATTTAACTTGCTCTTATAATATTGTTAAATTAATTATGAAATACATTGTGCAGTACTGATGCATTTATAAGTTTATTATATCAGTGTAAGTGTGTATTTTTTTTTTTTTATTATGCCAGAATGTATTTTGTTAGCTAACTTTCAGTAAATTATTAATTTTTAAAAAAATAATCTTTTGTTTATGACTTTTTAATATGCACGCACCCCCCCCCCTCGTAGAGTTATCACGCCCCCTAAAGGGGCCGCGCCCCACACTTTGAGAAACCCTGACATAGAGGGAATTAAATAGTACTATTGATAGAAAATTATCAATAAATGAGGAATGTTCTAATCAAGCTATCCTATTTTACGAGGAAAAAAGCAGAATTTAACTTATACTCGTATTTTGATTTTTTCACGAAACGATACTTCTGAAGCACCACTTACCCCGGGATAAGCGAGGCTGGGTTTTTTGCCAGGACATTTTTCAGGGTAATTTTTACAAAATTCTCCAGGATTGTCAAAAGAGCAAAATAATGGCTTAGAACACAAAAAAGTCCTTCGCCTTCTAAGAATAAAGAGAAAAAAAATTATGTTAAAATGTGCGTATAACACATTTTTATTTTAATAAACTCTAATATTTTTTTTTAATAAAGATACTTTTTCTCTCACAGAGAATTAGATATTGTAATTTATATTAAAATAGATTAACTTTGTTTATCGTCATTTTATATATATAAAAACTAATATATTCCTGTGTTTTACACAGTAGCGCACACAAAAATTTTCTTTCAAAGGGGGGGGGGGAGTCATGTTCGAAAGTTCCTCAACTGGTATCATACCTCAGGATAAAACCAATTGATTCTTTTGAATTTTTTCATTTTGTTAACAAAAAACAGTAAAAAATAAGTTATTGAATTAATAATTAGCATTAATTAATAAAATAAATTGTTAATTACAAGTACTTAATTAAATTTTATGTTATATATATATAGGATTATCATCAATCGAAAAAAACTCAAGGGCTTTGGGGGGGTGTCCGGACCCCTAGGACATCCCCCCCTTTTGTGCGCCACTGGTTATACATATGTACGCTGGTGTCCACAAAAGTTAAGCATAAATCGTAAAAGGCGAAAAACATGGAGTAAATATTCGTAAAATTATTCCAAACTTCTTGCGGATGTTAATTGGGTGAAGAAGAAACATTGGGTTTATGCAAAGCTTTTCAGTCGACTACGTCCTGCGCGAGACACCGGCGCATGTCGGAAAGCGGAGAAACCGATTCACGCAGCATAGAGAGTTCAGACAAGTTTCGTGCAACTGCTGTGCGAAGGAACGTTGTTAACCATCAAACAAGGTGAATGATGGCACAAAGACGCCAAATGGACATGCTTACGAAAGGAAGAATCGTTGAAATGCTGGAATCCTCACGATCACAAACCGAAGTGTCCCGAATTCTGAATGTGGACCAGTCTGTGATCTCAAGACTATGGCAGAGGTTTCAAAGAACGCGAGATGTTACCCGAAAACCAGTATCAGGTCGACCAAGAGTCACAACCCCTTGCCAAGGCCGATATCTGGTAATAAGTGCGCGACGTCAGAGGGGCAGTACTGACAGAGCACTGGGTTCGGCGCTCACAGTCGCCCCAGGAATACGAATTTCGAGACAAACTGTTTACAGGAGACTCAATCAGGCTGGCCTGTATGCCATAAGATGAGCAGCTTGCATTCCCCTCACGTCTGCGCATAAACGCGCTCGTTTGAACTGGAGTTCGAAATATCAACATTGAAGTGTGGGAGAGTGGGCCATGTTCAGTGACGAGCCCCGGTTTAGTCTGAGTAGTGATTCTCGGAGGGTAACGATATGGAGAGAACGTGGAACACGTTTTGAACCAAGAATCATAACGGAAAGACATCATTTTCCATCAAGGGGAGTAATGGTATGGACAGACATCATGATGGACGGCCGCACAGACCTCCATTTCTTTGACACGGGGTCTGTGACTGCTCAAAGATACAGAGACGAAGTTCTTGAGCCTTATATTTGCTTGTTTGGAGGTGCTGTCGGTCCTGACTTCATATTCATGGATGATAATGCGCTATGTCACCGAGCGATGCTGATTGATGACTTCCTTGAAACGGAAAACATCCAGCGCATGTCGTGGCCTGCGAACTCCCCTGATTTAAATCCTATCGAGCATGTATGTGATATGCTCGGGAGACAAATTGCAGTCTTTTCGCACCCACCAATCTCCATTACAGAACTGAAGAGAGCTCTCCAAGAAGCTTGGAATCGTTTGAGCCCACAACTCATTCATCATCTCATAGCAAGTATGGTAAATCGCTGTGCAGCGTGCCTGGCTGTCAGAGGTGACCACACGCCTTATTAAACTGCAGCATCAGTATTTTATTTAATGTTTTATTTCATTTTTTCTTTAAAGTGTGAATCCTTGCTATGCTCAGTTTTCTTTCAAACTGCTACTTAGGATAGTAAAATTAATTATTATCATCCTTTTGATTTGTGTGTGTGTGTGCTTCCTTATTTTATAGCCATTTTACACTCGCATATCACGTTTCCCGTCATTCTGATTTACAGTTTCTACTTTATTCACATAATTGTCAATTATGCTTAACTTTTGGACACCAGTGTATATATATAAAGATATATATATATATATATGATACCACAAAATCAAATTTTACCATATAAATCCTCAAAACTTAATTCAAATTTAAAATTCTGTACTTATTTGAAATATTTAAAAAAAAAATGAAGTTTCAGGTGTAATAAAAATAACTAAGCAATAATAAGGATAATTCAGTTTAAACGAGGAATAGCTTCATGGAAAGAAGTTAATAGAATTAAAATATCTTAATAAATAACCAATAAAGTTAAGCTCGATAATTTCGTGATGCTAGATTTTTTTCGCAGATTTATTATTTTGAAATCTGAATCAAATCAGTTTCAAAGATAAATCCTTTAGATTATATACCATTTTCTCTATTTTTCAGAAGTAAAAATGTATGAATTATTACCTATTTTTATTGCATATTGTTACGCCCGGTTGTACTATTTCATACGGATTCGAAATGAAAACATTTACAACGGTTGGATAACCCAAGTACATCCACAGAAAATCGAGGGTTTGGTATGAAAATCCTATCAGGCACAGGATGAATACTGTGATTTTTAGTATTCGTTTTATCCAACTTTTGCTTGTAGCAATCACAGGGAAACTTGTTATGAGAGATGTTTTCATAATTGTCTTCATGAAAGACGTAAAAGATTTATACTTAGCATAGCTGGATTGCTTTGGTTTTTTCGTCTTGTATGGAAACCCGTCAACCATCTGAAATAAAAACGACACACTGTAAATAATAGTAGACTAAAAATTTTTTATGTACGTCTTTTATACTTTTTCAATCAAATGCTCAAAAATATAGGTACTTACGCATTATAGCAACAATGTTGGCGACATTATAAGAAATGAAGTACATGGTTGCGAATTCAGCGCTTACGACGTATAAGAAATCGGGGTTGCCAAGTTGGCGAGTTATTAATCGTGTTGGCGATTGTAGCGATAATACATAAGTACTAAAACTTTTTGCATATTAAGATCAACCAGCGTCGATTATGCATTACAATTCTTTCCTCCAACAGAAAAATATATATATTTAGTATAATTAAACAAGTAATATAAAAAAATTAAGCAATTCCTACTTTAAATGGATGAATAGAAAGAATTTTATGAGCGATTGAAAATTTGAACAAGATATATATATATATAGTATACAAGCTGTCCTAAGTCAGCAATGTTGATATACTGTAGCATCCATTCTTTTATATTTTACTCTGTTATTTCAATTTTTCATATCTCCTTCTAAATTCTGTTGTCTTGTTATATAGCAATTGATATCTTTTAAGTATTATTCATGTTGATTCTCTCTCTTGTAGAGAAATTTTGATTATATAAATATATATATAAAAGAGAGAAAGTGAACTAATAGTAGGAATTGAAAGAAAAACATGATTTGTCTGTATTGGTGTTACAATGCGCACCCGGTTTGGCTAGTTTGGCTGATAAACCGGTTTTCGATGCCAACTTTTGTCATTGTTTTAACAGTTACAATGTTACAACAATGGAGACGAATCTAAGGTGGCGTCGAAAGCAGGTAATTAATTTAATTTAATTAACTAACCGATACTTAATTAATTAATATTTGAAAAACTATTAACATCAAGTGTCCATTACAAGTATAAAAAATTATTTGAACTTGATTGGATGAATAGAAAGTATTTTATTAACGATTGAAAATTTGAACACGATATATAAATAAATAAATATATATATATATAGGGATAGAGTGAGCTAATTGTAGGAATTGAAAAAGATGCTAACTTAAGCAACATAACTTTAACAACAAACGATTAAGTATCAGCAAATCAATCAAGTAATCAGAAAAAAAAGAGTTAAATAAATTATTGAATCAAAGCAGACGATAATAACATGGAAGAGAATTTTCAACCTAAGCAATATCTATAGCTACTGTAAATTTAAATACTTAATTTAAAAATTAGTTCAAAATGAGGAAGGAAATTTAAATGCAACTAAATATTTTACACAACAAAACACCACACAGACATTTAATGAAAATATATATTAATTCAGAATTTAAGCATAACTTTTATGTCATTCCTATAGTGTTTGCGGAGTGTCTTTTTTTAGATATCAATACTAATACAGAAAAATAAATCACTTTATTTTCTTTTGTTAGTTTAGATATAAGTTCTAGAAATTACTAAGAAAAATGTACTTACTTTAAACCGTTTTTATTTTGTAATAACTCCGAAAATTCTTCTGAATATCACAAAAACTCTTTCATGAGATTTCATAAAAACGTTTATACCATGCAGAATTAGCGAACTTAAAAAGAATATAAACAAACAAAATATTAGCTGTCATGGAATTCGATTGATTTTTGAAATTTTCGCCAACATACATATTCATCAAGTGTAATTAGGTATATTCTGCTCAGTAATAAGTAAAATATTCTGAAAAGCAATTATTCAAATCATTCTACATTATGCAAGGGATGTTTATTACTAATAAGAATGCGTTTCATAATAATAGTTTAAAAATTTAAAGGTTAAATCATTTGCCTTATTGTTTTGGTTGGATTGCGTGTTAAATTTTAATGAACGAATACTAAAAGAAAAGTAAAAACCAGTGCTTATTTATACACATTACTTTTTGGAAGTAAAACTCTAATTATTTTATCTAAAACTTTTCCTACGTTGCTTCCTTTAAGAGATTACATAAATAAATGAAAATGTATTTTTCTAACAAACCAGAGACGTCATAGATGTTATTCGTTTTGTGGTACAAATATGCTGTTTCCAAATAGCAACTAATTGAAATATTAGTCAAAATTGTTCAATAATTAAATAGTCAGATGGCAACAGCCATTTCTTAAAAAAGTTGAATACATAATTTATTACAGATTGCAATTTTTTTAAATTTAGAGAAAGAACGAGTTGTTATTTAAACTGATATCGAATCATTTAATTCTGAGTTATTAATGATATTATCGAGTTAGGAATAGTGTGCTTCGTTGTGTTGAAAAATTCACATCATTTCAAGTGTTATTATTAATTAAAAGAATAAAGGGTGTTTTTTGCTAATATTGTCTCTAGTTTGATGATCCATTTTTAAGATATCCGATTGCCCTAAAGTTGTAAATTATGTCGAAAATTGACAACTTTTTTTATGATTTTATTTTATAAGCCATCTTATTAGCTTTATAAAAATACCAAGTTTATCATTTTCCGTTTACTAGAACAAAAACTACAAGAGTTTTAGTAAAAGAAGATGCCTTTACTTTAAGCAAGATGTCATACTTTAAAACGCGTTTTACTCGAAATGTGGTTTTTTTAAAATGTTCAAACGGGGCCAGTGATTGCTAAAATAGTTTTGAAGATAATTAACTGAAATTTTTTGTGCATGTTCTATATAATAGTAGCAGTGTTTTAACTATCAGATTTAATCATCACTGTTGTATTACAAAATTTACAGTCCCTTATGTGAATATAATCACTTTTTTTAAAGCAATTTCATATAATAACTGAGATAAAGTGCTCTAGTTTTTGTAAAAATTAAAATATCTCTATCTGGAAGATCATTTCAAACATGAATAACATAGCAACACATCAGAATTGAAAAATTGAAAATTTGTTCATAAACTTTTGGTACAGAATGGGCCACGTTTATGTTATTTTTTGTTAATTTTTACCAATTTTTTTTTCCATTTTAGTAAAAATGATTTATTTTTCTCTTTTTAATTTTAGCACATTTTTCTTGAAGTTTACTAAACAAATCTAAAAACAACAAAAAATCCCTATATCTTCATTTTTAAAAAAAAATTGTCGCAAGTAGTCGGATACATTAATTTACATATTTCATTAATTTACATCGGATACATTAATTTTTAACCTTAGTTCAGGCTCTGTGCAAAAGTCTTAAATACAGTATATAAGCAAAATATTATTATTATACAATAGAAGCACTTTTCATAAAAGGAGAAAGTTTTGAAATTTTTTTGTCATTCAATATGTAAAAATCATGGTTCTGAACGTAATCGGATATATATTAAACAAAGAAATATTTCCAAAACTTTTTCACACGCGTTAAACTTCTTGATGTGTTTTCATTAAAACTTAGACAAAAGAATTATGTAACATTTAAGATTCTCTGAGCTGCAAGTGACTAGAATGTATTAAATTTGAAGTAATGTGTTTCCTATTCTTCCTCTTGTATTTATTTTTGTGTTTACTGCGCTTTCTGTTTTTACATTAACAATAAACAGAATAATTTTTAACATTGTAAGTCAGGGGCATTGTAAATCGACCGGTGGACTGCAAAGACATTTTGGGGTGATCGCCTTTATTAAAACCTAAGACGAGTATCATAAAAGAGGCATATATTAAGGGAACACTGACGCCAGCTAGATTGCAGAATCAGCTTTTCACAATCGATGCGATTGTGTTCACTTAAGCAAATGAATCTATGAATGTGTGGACGACACATGTACCTTCATTGGAAGAGCACGAAGACGCTTAATACTTTCTACAGTAGGAAAATGCGATCACCGCGATGCCAGTCGTAGAAATTCCACCCCCCCCCCGCACACCAACTGAAAGGAAGAATAAACATAAATGATCAGCTTTTATCGTGGTAGCCCAAGATTGGTTCTATTGAGCCTTAACCCTAAGCCACGCGTTTCTGCGGGATTGGGTTCTCGTGGTAACATTCCGTCCCACGATGACGCGGAACTCGGAAGCGAACATGTTAAGTATATACGTCGGCTCTGATTGTTATGTTTGTAATTTGCGTTTTGCTTTAAACGCAGTTTTAGCGTAGTATGTTTTTTTTCCCAGTAAAAGTAGACAAGTATATATTCCGTATTTATTATTGTTATAATGAATATTGTAGACATTTTTTTAGATCATTACACCTACGCCACTGGGTGGACCGCAACACCTTGAAAAAATCAGTAACCTGTACCCTGGAAAAGTCTGCCCCCTCCCTGCTGAAAGTGTTATTAGAATTCACTAAAGATGTTGTTAGAATCGTATACGTCACACACTGTGTTAGACGTATACTTACGACGTCATTTCCGACCGTAAGCAAAAGACAAAATTCCAGATTTTTAAAAATAATTCTTATTAAATATACGTTTTCTGCATGAATAGATGAATTATCGTGATTTAGATGAAAATGCACTTTACCAAATGACTTTTAAGATATTCAAGTATTGTTAAATACATTAATTAGTTTTCAAAAGTTGCATTTAAATTTATTTTGAAACAGGTAAACGAGTGGCAGGAATAGGTAAAAAAAAAGCTAGTCCGTAATATGTTGCCATATCAAATATTGTCCTCCAAAAATTTTTAAACAAAACTGTTTATAAACAGAAAAATTAACTCAAATCTCCTTGAGCAACGATACTCAACCTGCAGCCCGCGGTCCGCATGTGGCCCGCCAGCCTTTCCTGTGTGGCCTGTTGATAGCCCATTGCAGTAAGAAATTCAATTATGAACAGCTTACACACAAAAAGTTAGGGGGAAGTTCTGTCAATTTTGCTATTAATTAATTTTTTTTTATAGTAGAATGAAAAAAAGAGGCTTGATCATGGATGAAAGCACATCGGAACTGCCCCATAACTCAGCAAAAAATACAAAAATATTTTTTTTCTGTGCGTTTTATAACAAGGTTAAAATGGTATTAAAATGAAAGCAAAAAAAAAAAAAAAAAAAGAGTTTTAATATTTTTGTCAGTATTGCTTTGGTCTTCGTGTTTCCCCCTCCCCCCATCTTCCTCATGCTGCGGCCCGCGCGAAATATCTATCATCTGTATGTGGCCCGGCGGGAAAAATGGTTGAATATCCCTTTCCTAGAGGCTTTCAACATTATCGTTTTAGATTTATGCTTTATTTTAGCTTTTTGCCACACACGAACAAAAGTACGCCCTTGAATTGTTTATAAAATGTAGTAAATCTTTTGAGAGTATTTGAAACTGGATTTTTAATTAAAAAAAGTGAATTTCAAATATTTATACAGCCACCCATCCGGTATAGTGGTCAGTGAAGCTGACTGCGGTGCCGTAAGGGACTGGGTTCGAATCCCGGAGAAGGCATGGATGTTTGTGTTGTAATCCTTTCTTCTGTCTGTGTTGTATGCCCCCGTGTTATACATTGCGTGGTGCACGGGGTTTATAAATGTTTTAAAAAAATATTTATACAAATTTAGTAACACTATTTTCAAATCAAAAGAATCTTTAACGTCTGATTGACACTAGCTTCTATAAGTTAATGAATGCAATCTGTTTTCCGACTATAAATTGGCAATAAAATAATCAATAAATGTAAAGGTGAAAGGTATAGATTTCCATGTTAATAATCATAAAAATAATTACATTCCCCATTATTTTTATTTTGAAAAATGAACACTTTTATCTGGTAGGCGGTCCAAACTGCGAATTTTCCAATTTGTATATGGAAACTTTCATGTTTTTTCAATTTTAACTGCTGGTGTTGCATTATTGTTAGTTTTGCTTCGAAAGTGTCGTTTAACTGATTAGTTCCAATGGCGGGTTGTCGGATAGGATTGAAATGAGATTGTTAGAAACAAATGCTGCTGTGCGTTTCAATGTGTCTCATAGTGGGGTCCACAGACTGGAATTAATTGAAACAAAAAAAATTTTCAGATTCAAGAAGATCTATTCTAGGCCAACTATGGATTTCTACCTGATTTTTCCGGACCGAAGATAGTGAAACTTTACTGTAGCTGATTTTTAATCCTTGTACCCCAGCAGCGTTTGCTACCATTGGGAGCAGATGTCTTCACAATCAAGAAATCTGTTAGATGACCCCTTGTGTGTATCCATTTGAATCGAGAGTACTAAAGTGTCCGATTGCGTTTAACAATTCAACGTGTTACCTAAACTAGACTGTAATGGGCTTCTGTACGCTTCACAGGCGAGTCCAGGTTTACTTTTCTCAGTGTCTCAGGCCATGTGCTGATCTGGAGGGGGGGGGGGAAAGGCTCCAGATATTACCAATAAAACTTAATTAAAAGACACAGTTATGAAGGAGGTAGTACTCTGATTTGGGTTAAAACTGTAGGAGGCCTCCGACCTCAAAATTGAGGGAGGGGGAGGGGTGAGCCAAATCGTACTGTCATTTGTATGGTGCCTAAAGCTACGGTTAACGACAGGCGTAAGAATCTAGCTTCTTGCCGCGATGAATTTCATGGGCCTTGATCTGATGTTACTGGCGATCAGGTGGTACAGGTAAAAACAACAACAGGTTAAAATTTCTCTGGGTGGTTACAGTGACCAAAATATCCAAAATATAGAATTATGGACACATACTTTCCTTGTTTCCAGAATTCCTGTGGCTGTGACAAGACCCAGTCCTTCACAGTGTCCTTGAGTACGTCGTCCGAGTTGAAGCGCTTTCCTTTCAGGTGTTTCTTCAGTGGACCAAACACATGGAAATCGCAGGGTGACATGTCCGGACTGTAGGACGGATGGTCCAACGTCTCCCATTGGAACTTGTCCAGTTCCATTTGTGTGACTCTGGAGACGTGTGTACGCGCGTTATCATGGAGCAGAACCACACCCTCCGTGAGCAGCCCCGATCTTTTATTCTTGATGGACCTGCGTAGGCGTCGGAGTGTCTCACAGTACACATCGGAGTTAATGCTTTTTCTGTGCTCGAGTAATTCTGTGCTCGCATAATTTGGACGCCGCTTTTTATAAGAGCCTTTGCTATCTCCTGCGCATGCGGGCACCCGCGCATGATCCGATCCCAGTCAGAGTCTCCAATGGCATCCCGAGATGTCTCGCTACATTCTCCCTTGGCGGAATATGCAATATACTGTCATTATGTGATTCTTGATTTTATATATCAATATCGATATATCAAATCATATGTTGGTACTATTGCTAAGAAAATCATTTTAAGGGATAATGATGCCCTTTATCATCAAAACAGACTTGCTGATGAATATCTTGAGAATCAAGATTAAGAGCAAATGTTACAACCAGCTAGAACTCTAAGAAGATTCCGATACAGCCTATTTGAGATCACCTCAGTAAACAGATGACTGCTCGTAAGGCTTCTTTTTGGCTCATTAAATCAATTGGAAGAAAGGTTGCAACATTGTTGCGATTTACTTTCTATTTAAGCATTTGGTAATGTAATTGACAATATGAAAGTCAAATCCACCAATGCATCACAAACTGGGGTGAATACATTTCTTATTAAAAATCCATTAATTAAATTCCCCCAAATCTGAGTGTAAAATTCGATGAGTAATTCTTCAGAGCTTCCAAATGTCATGTGTTTAAGTTTGTTTTCAAATCAGATGCTAATTTTGGAGGTTAGTTTATGTGTTTCATGAAAAATAAGAAAGAAATGGAAATCCCACTATTAAAGTTTCTTCTTCAGAATTTCATGTGTCAGTTTGCATTAGAATAATTTGAATGGAAAAAGCCGAACTCTCTAATTTATAAAAATTTCTTCCTTAGTTTTGATTTTAAAAAAGACTTATAGTGCAAAGATTAGAATATTTGTTTTAAAAGTATGAGGAAGAGGTTAATTCTTCTCCATCGAAAAACGTTCTCAAAAAATCAGTAAAAGACACATGGGTGCGACAGTAAAAGCATGAAAATGTCACAACGATAGAAAGAACTCAAAAATAAAATACGCAACTTTAATTTATACGTTCATCAGTATTGCAACGAAATTGCTTCCCTCCACGCTTTTAAAATTGCAACACCAGGAAGGAATGATCTAACGAACTTCAACAACACATGAAAGGAAGGACAGGTTGAGTTATGCAAATTATTAGCATTCCAGCGCATTTAGACGACGCAAGAGGGAGAAATGACATCTGAAACATTGCACAAAAGAAAAGTCGTGGTGTGGATTTCTCATTCGGAAAGCTCTTTGAAAGGTCTGAATTTACTCAGAATATCGTATGCCTTGAATATGAGTAAATGCCCAACAGAAAGAGTCGGATTTCGAGAGATTTAGGATCGCTGCCTATCGAGAGTGAATTGTCGTTCTGTGACAGTGACGTACAGAAAAATGTTTCAAGAGAGGGGAAAGAGGGTCCAGGGTTGAAAGTTCACCATTATCGTATCATACCTCAACACAGCCAAACATATTCTTTTGATTTTGTCAGTTTTTGGAACCAAAAATTGTAAAAAACAAATTATTATATAAGTAATCAGCCTTAACCAATAAAAAATTGTTAAGAACAAATACTTACTATATACATAGGATTATCGTCAATAAAAAAATCAAGGACAATAGGTAATGTAAATAAATAAAAAAGGTAACATGGTCATTTTGTATAAACTATATATGTTCATTTCTCCATATCCTATCGATACTATAATCTTTGTAAAATAAACATGATAACTTGAATTGTAAACAAACTATATAATGAATCAAAATTGTGAGATATGCTGTTATAATAATGTAATGGACTAGAGCATTGGAATTCAATCGTAATATCGAAATTCAGAATTTACTTAAAACGATTTAAATGTTAATCCTTTCACATCAGCCTTTGTTTATATGATTAATTAGAAGAAAAATAGAATTTAATTATAAGTTATGCGAATACTTATAATAATAGCTGCAAATTCTAAGAGTTGAATTTTTTCCTCCGAGATTTTTTCTACATTTTTAAAACAAATAGTTCCTTTTAGAAATCATAAGTTGGCTCCCGTGGCTTAGAGGTATTGTGTTTGCTTCGTAAGCCCAAGGTTGTGGGTTCGACCCCGGCTGAAAAGCCCTCGTGTAGCTGAACAGTGGGACGTTAATATTCACTCACTCACTCGACCCCGGCTGGAGTCGATAGATTTTCTGGAAGTGGAAATCGTAGGCATGCATGTTATATGATTAGATGGCATGTAAAATATCCCTTTTGAGTATCAATTTGGCACTAGTACTTTCGACAAAATGAAATCACGGCAATATTTAGCATCTGACGAGAGATTGAATTAAAAACTATAAAACGAGGCTGCGATTAGATGGAGCCACCATGAAATGGCTCTCACATTTGGGAACTTGCATGCCTGCAAGGGCTAAGTTGCTAAAATGTAGCCCAATTGAAAAAAAGTAAGAATCAAAAACTTTTTTATGTATTCCTTAGGAAATCCCGAATTTTAATTTTCAAAAAATGCGTATTATTAGGAGATTTATGCAACTGCAAATATAACTTGAACGATATATTAGAAAACTTTGTCTTTTTCATGCGCAAGTGGTTTGAATATATTAAAAAACATATTTCAGATCCTTGATAGAAGTCAACTCTTAGATCGATATAAAAATCATTCACGTTGATATTTCTTTTTAATGTAAGAATCTGTTTGGGAAATATGTTACTGTTTGAAAACAATTTAATTAGAATAATTGCTTTTTAACTTTTAAAAGAATTTAATTATATAATTAAAAAAAGATTTGGAAATTACAAAAGCAGTGTGAATTCGTTGAATTCCCCTCTCCCTTAAAATATTTTCTGTGTGCGTAAAAGATATCTTAAATACAATAATTGCGCATAAATTAACAGAAAAAAATACAGAATATTTTTAAAAAGAAATTCACATCTCACAGATATTTATAATTATTTTTATTTTCTTTTGGATAACATCTAAAAGGCAAAAATTTAATTATCATACTTTAGAAAAAATAAAACAATCTTTAATTCCAAACTCGAAAGCGAAGAAATTGAAAAGGTGCGTAAGAAAATAAACTACACAAATACGATCAATTTCAATAGATTGTGTTCACACATTGCAGAAGTACATTTCTTTTTGTGAATACTACACAGAGTTAAGTCGATGATTAATACATAGTCCCCAAGAAAGCATTTTTAACTGGTTCCGGTTTTACTGATCTCGCTTTCCTCTTCACTGACATGCGTCCCACTGGGTAGAAGAACAGATAACAAATCGTTTCAAAGAGATCGAACAGGGAGATGAGAGACAGTCCCAACCACATTCCCATGTAGCCTCCAATATAGCTGAACATTTCTACGCTCTGGAAAGAAATCATATTATACTTGTAGATTTTTGAATGGGAGGAAGGTCAAAAAATGCCTTATTGCTAAAATTTCACACATTTTGCATTTTGTTCTTGCGCAATATACCTTACTGTGTTTTAAAATATAAATCTGTGAAATCCTAATAATATAAAATTTTCTGGAATTGGACCCATTTTCACTTTAAGCTTGATATGAACATTCCCCTTCCTTAAATTAATATTTCCCCCCTTTCTGCAATATATATATATAATATTTCAGCGACCCATTAATGAGAATTATGGAATTCAAATTCTACTGAAAGTACGACGTTTCGTTTATAGGGAGAACACTGAAACAACGTGTTACAATGCTTTTTAAACGGCAAAAGAACCCCGACTTGAGGGGATGACGATATTTAAATAAGGTAAGTCAGAAGAGAATGCGAACAGGCAAATTCCCTAAAAGCCCTGATTTGTACGGCTTTCCAGAACTCTGCTGGTTCTGTGCTTCTAGACAGAGATGTTACTAAGTCTACAGGGAAGGTTTTGAGTCTGGAGGGAAAAGGTATGACGAAATATTGCATTCATTTTGCATCATGTAAGTTTTACTTTAAAGGTTACGAATATAAATATCTATTTTTATTTTGCCCTCCTATCGCAATTATCCATCAACAGGAAACATGGCCTGTAAGAGACCAAATCTTTTTTGTCAAGATTTTATATTAACCTGACATGGATGGCGATGTTTCATAAAATTTGTTATGTCCTCAGTTATACTTTGCCAATAGTAAACTGGAGAGATTATATTAGTTGTTTTTTGAATTCCTGGATGACCAAATTTTTCTCATGAGCACTTTTAAGTAATTTGTACCTTAAAGAATAGGGAACTTCTATTTTAGTAAAATTTTTCTTACGGATACATAAGACATTATTAATTTCAATAATGTTTCCTGTTAAATTCCCTTTTATTCTGAGTCTCTTTTATCTCTTCCAACTGCAATAATTGAGACACTTGGTTTTCCACCTTCTTTAAAGCAAATTCCCTTTTTGTTTTTTTCGCTGTTATATCTCTGGAGAGCATATCAGCTTCAAATTTTGTGGTACCTTTTGTATATTTAATATCATATTCATATATACTTAATCGTAAGGACCAGCAGAACAATCTTCCTTTTAAGTTTGTTACGTTTTTGAGCCAGTCTAAGGCCGCATGGTCCGTATGTATGGTAAATTTTTGTCGAAAAAGATAATGGTGATATTTACTTAAATAGTCTACTATGACAAGACATTCCAGTTCCGTAATCCCATAATTTTTTTCATAATCCTTTAATGAGCGTGAGTAGAATGCTACCGGGTGTAAATCGCCACAGCTATCTGGTTTCTTCAAAACCCTGCTCCTACTCCAGTTAAACTTGCATCAATAAAAAGGTGACAGTCACTTTTTGGCTTAAAAATTATCAATATGGGTTTACAAACAAAGATTGTTTTAAAAGTTTAAAAGATTTTTGGCATTCATTTATCCATATCCAAGTTATCTCTTCCTTTAGTAATTGGTTCAAAGATTGCTTAATCATGGCATATTTATCTATAAACCTATGATATACGTTAATCGAACCTAGAAACCTTTGTAACGATTTTACATCAGTCGGTGGTTTTAAATTTTTAATTACCTCAATATTGCTGTTATCTGGAGTGACAATGCCATTAGAAATTTCGTATCCTAAAAACTGAATTTTGGTTTGCAAAAAAGAACACTTATTTATTAGAATTACACGATGTTTATTAGAATTTTTAATACAGTGTTTACCGTAATTACGATTTTTCACTAAAATTTCACTCAAAAATCCCCAATATATCCAAAATTATTTTTTCTTTTGAGGATTTGTATTGAGGCATAATCGCTAGTTTTATGCCTCATTTCAAATAAAAAAGTACTTATTTAGATGAAAATTTATATACTTCAAAAAAAGTGCTCCAAAAGTAATCACATACCTTAAAAGAATTACATTTTTAAGAATAAATTTGCCTTTAATGTGACTGTAAACTGTTTCTTACATTTAAGATTTTTAATGTTAAAAATCTAATTTGAGTACTATTAGAATGTGTTGCCGGTATTGTTACTAAAAATTTGAGCAAAAGTCAAATTTTTTTTACGAATGATTTTCCTAATATCAGTTTTAAGTTGGAAGTATATTATCGAAAATTTTTTTGTCCTAATTAAAAGGTCTGTTTCCTAGGTGTTACAACAACATTTTATCGTAGGAATTTGCTAAGAAAGTGTTGAGCATTAATTAAAATAAATAATAATAATTTATGTCATCGTTCTGCCATAATTACCATGTTATCAATATCTGAAAACTTAAGGGACAATTTTGGCTGACGTTTTCAAGCGAAAGACATAAAAAACATTTTACGTTAAATCACAAGGAAAAAGAAAAAATTCTATAGAAAATACTTACTGCAAATTTAGGCTGATAAACATATCTGGTTAGGCGAAATTTATTGAAAACAATCGACAACTTGATACGAGATTTCCTGCAAAAAATGGGATTTTAATAATTATATGAGTTGTATATTTCATGCATTTTTAAATAGGTGTTGTATTGGATAAGGAACTAGATTTATCTAAATTTGCTTCAGCCTTATCACACGTACACGTTTGGAGCAATTTTTCACCAATTCAAACAATTTCTACCTAGTTGCCATAGCAACGGCTCCGAACAACTTTTTAACAGTGAGCTGAAAAAGTTGTTCCAAATAAAAGTTGCTTGAAATTCCAGCCAATGGGGTTCTTCGGCGCCCTACGTCATAAACAAGATGGCGTTAAAGATTGAAGTTCGGTTTCGTCAAACGCATCAGATATGGCATATAATATTTTAATGGTGTATAATATTTTAACGACGTATAATATTTTAAACAGAATGGGGCTCCATTTTTGTTTACGCTCATCAACAAAAGCGTGAGCGAAATAAAAGAAATAATATTGAATGTTCGTTTTCCGAAGCAAAAAATCTGCGAGTAATTTTTCAATGTGGAGATAAAGCTTTGTTGACGTCAGAACATGTAGTTTTGCTTACGGCAACCCTTGAATCTCAGCTTCTTAAAAAATTGTCCTAAACGGTTGCTCCAAACATGCATGCGTGATAGGGCCTTTACGCTTTAACTTCCGACTATAAGTTACGCGATTCGCTTCTCAGAGCCATCGTTTTTCACACAGGCTCACTTTTGATGTGTATGGGGGGGGGGGAGAATAGATAAGGAAATTCTACACAAACACTGCCAAAGTCAATTTTTTTTTTTTTTTTTTTTTTTTTTTTTTTGCATTTTAAAGGATTTGGAATAATTTTACGGATAGCAGCGTTATTAAAAGATCCCATTTTGGAAAGACTCATACATATGCCCGAGGCAGTTAATACACCGGCTGAGCAAGACGTATACATACGCTAAAATCCCTTGAGGGGTCAAGGCACTCCAATACTTTGTTTTATCTTTGGTCAATCTTTGACTATTCTTGAACTATAATTTTTTATAAATGATATGAAAAACCCTCATGAAATAAAACTGGTTTTTTTCGCTAGTGTAAGCAGTAACTTCCTAATACCCAGAGAGTAAATAACTTGTAGCCTGTGATTTTTATAGTATAAATACACTGAATTTCAAACACCGAAAATTGGGGAAAATTAAAACTTTGAATTAACGGCAGAAAAGACTTGACAGGTAAGAAAAAATGTTGCATCTTATGCAACTATAATCATTTTACTGCTGTTTGTATTACTTCACAACAGTCAAATATGAGTTTTGAAAAAATTATATATATATATATATATATATATATTGTTTATCGATGTTTGATATTTACGAAATTAAGAACAAATGTAAAATAAAAAGTGAGTAATTAATTTTTTTACCAGTATTAAAACTTATAAGGAGATACATGAATCTGTATTTGATCAAACCATCATTATAATGTTCAATGTCCCCCACCCAACAAAGTTTTCTGCTTTCGATTCTAAGCTGCACGTCTTTTTCAGTAGCATTAACATTGGGGAAGTGAGAGAAAGTTGTAAAGGTCGCACTATAAAGCTGCCCGAGGGCTACTACTATTGACGACGGAACATCGTAATTTTGAACCACGACTTAGTGATGAGGACGACACCTGAGCCGGCACCCCGTCTTTTTACTTCCACAACACACCCACGGGGGGACGTTTGACCCACGACAGATTTAATGAGCATCAACAATCTACAAGTCGGATCTTCAATGGTACTAGTCTCGAACTCATGACACGCCAGCCACGAATCCCTGACCTTGACCACTACGGTACCACGGCTAATGTTGGTGGAAAAGTGTGGCTTTGTGTTGAACAAATATGGTATTTAAAAATAAAGTATTTAACAGTCGAATTAAAAAGGCAAGTTTTTTTACTTACATGCACCACTTGTCATCTTTCCTGCACTGAAAAAAAAAAGTAAAAAACCTTTTTATAAGAGATATTAACATAGTTTTCTTAAGAAATTAGGTTTTTAAAAATAACTTGGTGCTTATTAAATACAATGGTTTAGACTAAAAAGATAGCAAACTCTGTGACGGAACTATACGTGACCTTATGATTAATCCTCTTGGGGAAACTTTGGGGCTAGCTTTCGTGTTAAATCACAGCCATCCCTCAAGAAGAAACCTTGATATGTAAATTATTTTACTATATAAAGTCAATGTTTTGTAAATGTAAGATAGAAGGAGCAGGGGAACTGTTGCGGTGATTCGTAGGAGAGATTTATTTCATTATCACAAAACGTTAGTTAAAGAACGAATGTGCTACTATAATAAATTAGTGGATTAAGGTTTAAGAATCTAAGATAGATTGAATTAGATTAAATTAAACAGATCTCTTGCGCTTGTTTACTTAGAGTTGTTTACTTTGTATAGATTGCTCTCTTTATATGTCACTCCTAGGGTCGACTCTTGTATTTTCAATTGTGGTTGATTAGTGTGTTCGAATAGTAATAAAATAATATTTATTATGGAAGTTTCTGGTGATACTTTGTCCCCCTCCCCCACATCCTTAGGTAGACAAGACGGTGAAGGAGCCTCTTCAAATAGGTCGCGCTCACAACTCTTGAAGCTAATGTTCACAATGACAGTCTATTAAAACCAAACTTCTAATTTTTCTGATAAAAAAATTAGAAAAATAAATCATGCGTATAAATGTATTAATAAAACAACTAAACACATACGTCTTCTAAAAAAGTAATTAAAATTAGGTTTTATTGTTAAAAAACTTTTTATGTATACAAATTCACTCAGTTGGGGAGGTTTAAAATAAAAATGAGTATCTTGAAGCATTTAATTCTAAATAATTATTAAACAGTCAGTACATTCTTAATGTGGTTTTTGAATTCTTTTCTTTTCTTACCATGTCATCTATAGTAAGAATAGCTCTCGAAGATATACTTAGAAAATTCCGTAGTTTTTGGTGCCCCTCAGGGGGCTCTCCTTCTTTAGGTGAGTACGGGTGTCACAATCCCGAGGTGCCCTAGTGATCTTTTCCTTTTCCCACGGGGTTTACTGTCTTTGGTAAACACGGGCTTCACGAACCCGGGGTACCGTAGTGATCCTTCTCTATTTTCGACCCTCTTTCTTGTCATTCAATTCATTCTTTCTTTCTCTTCCCGTCTAGACCACAGATATTAAAACAAATGTTTGGCGCAGTATAGCCGAAGTCGGCTCTTGCGCCAATAAACCCCAAAATCACTCACTCACTCACCCGTAGTTTTTGGTACATTTCAGATAGTTTTGAGTTATATTTATTTTATTAAGATCTATCGGAAAAAATTTATTCACAAGCACATTTTGATCCAAATTTTGAGGTTTTTGTCTAAAACAATCCAGTTTCAACAAAATTAGAAAAAAAAACCGATTATTTATATTATTTCCTTTTCCGTTTTTTAAAAATTTACAGTAAGTCTTGGTGTGCCACTGTTACCACTGCACCGTGCAACACTGTGATACGCGTGCCATGGTTTGGCCACCCCTGCCCTAGCACGTTGCTGAGATCCCCCGAGGATCCGCAGAGCACAGTTTAAAAATCACTGCCCTACACCTTAATATTAAATCACAAATAAAAACAATAAAACAAGAGCAGTGAATTGTAGAGTGATCATCAAAGCACAAAGAAACAAAAATTGTAAATAATACAAATAATCGTGTAAAGTTTTGTGAAATTTAGCAAAGAAGTATAAATTCACAATGTATAAAATATATGAGCCTTTTTTATTAAAGATACAAACCAAGTGTTCCATGTTACCAATGTTCACGTATCGGACTTCATAAAGTTCATCACTGAAATATTAAAAAAAAAAGCAATTTAAATGGTTCCTGATTTTATTGTATAATTTGAACATATTTAATAATTTTTAAAAATTTCATATGTATCATAGGGTAAGAAATTTTAAGGAACATTTAAAAGGAATTTAAATAAATGATATTCTGTATTGTGTTTAGTTGAATAAAATAAGCCAAACTTGATAAAAATAAAAAATGGTTATGAAAATATTTTACCAATGCACTATTTTTCGACAAAATCCAAGTTTTCTAAATTTAGTCATATAGTGTTCAACATATTCATTATATACCAAACTGCAGTATAATTCTATTGTTACTTTCTGAAAGTTCAGTGTGTGTGTATGTGTAAATGTACGAATAGTTACCAAAAATAATGGAAAGACCTATCAATATAGACGAACTTTATGATAAAATTTTGTATTAAAATGATACAAATGTAAGTTTCTTAGGCAAATGGTGTACATATTCTTGTGTCTTTAGTTGCTTTTTTAAACTCTAGGATGATGGGGTTTTTATTTGTTTGATACAGAATGTTAAATTTTCGAACATTTTCAGAGAGAACGAATTGTTGGGATACATGTAGTTAGGGTAATTGTAACAGCAAAGATACTAACGATATGGAGAATGGTAACAAAATGACTGCATACCACAAATAGAGAAAGATTCCGTCTGCCATAGGCAAATGAGGATTGAAGGAAAATCTGCCTTAAAAAACTCCCCCATCGATAGTTTAATCGGATTGTGACATCAAAAAAGAAAATGACTGCAGCCAGAGTGACGGTGGAGCACAACTATACATACAATTACTTCTTGAAGGGGAAAGTACAATAAGAAACAAATTTAAGTTATGGTAGCAATCAAAAATCCATTTCTAAGAAAATTTGAATGTTAAATGTCATCTCAAATGTTGAAATTATCACACAACCAGAGCTTTTCGTTTGGTGCAAGATGCCCGATTTCACAGATTGTGACAATCAAAAAAAGAATAATATAACCAAAGTGACGGTGGAATTCAGGCAGCACAGTATCTGACTTGTGTCTAGTATTTTATTAAATAACTAGACACAAGTCAGTTAAAGTATATAATAGATGAAAAATTTCCTGCTTCACCTAGTTATTCTATATGAAATAACTAGATACTCTATGAAACAACTAAGGATAGACCGTTAAAGTAAAAAATAAACAGCAAAGTTATTTTATAAATTAATTGATCATAAACAGCTAAAACCTCGCGAAAAATGCATTTTTATCCCTTTTGCGGATGAATAATTGATTAATAATAATGGAATGATGTCTCCAAATCCTACAAATGAAGATCATGGATTCTTTCAGTTCTGTTCTTTGAGGTGGCGGTTCGACGTATCACCTATGTACGTACATTTTTCAATACACATATTTAAAACGCATTGCTGTAATGTGCTGTATTATATTTTTGAGTTAGTTCCCTGAGTTCTGAATTACCTATATTTGTGTGAGAAATGTATGGTTTTAGGTGTAAAAAAAAACTTTGTGACGATTCTATCATCGCTCTTTTAACAGTCCTCTTGGAGAATTTCTGGTCTTTAAAAATTATCTTATTATAAAACACCTCCTCGAAGAAGAAAACGTGAATATGTAAATTAGGACTGTTGTATATAGTCTAGTCTTTCAGGTAAGAGGGAATTTCCGCTAGTAGGTTACTAACGGAGCAGGGATTAATCAAATTGAATGTGAATCGCGGATATTTAATATTTGATAATTGAATTACTTAAGGGGACGAACTGTCACTGGTGATTGAATTGAGATTCAATAGCGAAGAGGTCAGAGCTATTGAAGTGTGAATGAAACATTAAAGCCATCTCATATCTCACGTGCCTCGTTAATTGTCTTCATATTTATTAATTGGATGCATCTCTTATCTTTGATCGATTGAATTTGAGTAGTGGTTAATAGTGTGAATAAATTAGACTCTTTTTGAAAAAGGACTAGTCTTCCTTCTAACTCTCCCCCACACCTTTAGGAGCGCCTGTGAGATCCTTATAACTTTTAATATTTTGAAGTGTAGAGATAAATCCTAATATACAGATAAATTAACCTTAATTGCTGTGCCGAAATATGAACCCCGCGTTCCAGGATTAATCACAAATTTATTTTTGGAAATTCTAACTATAAAAACTTTTGAAAAAAAAAATGTTAATTTAAAAGAAGGTTTGCAACAAATATTTAAGAAAATGTACTTTTGCGAAATCAATTCTATTAAATAAAAAGTTAATTATTGAATAAAACGTCAACAGAGATAAATATTCCTCAGAAAATAAAATACGCAGTTATAGTACAATAATTCAGCAAAAAATAACTCAAAATGTTGTCGCAAAAGGAAAAAGTTTATTTTCGAGTGTGAAAGGAAAATTTAGATGTTCAAAAGGTGAGAGTGAGTGTGTGTGTTGATTTATTGTTTATGAATGGCGATGGAGAAACACGTATGTTATTAGCAACGGACGTCGTAACTTTGAACTAATGGTCGAGTGTCAGAGACAAAGCCTGAGTTGATACACCCCTTTCTAAATTTCATAACTCCAACTGCGTGAGAACTTTGCGTCTCGATAAGTTTCATGTGCAGCAGCCTTTTAAACAGTAGTTCTTTAATGGCATAGAACTCAAAAAAGGACTACCATCACCACTTCAAGACCGGGATCACTCAGTTCCAAAGATCTTCAGAGCAGGGGGTGACATTTGTTGCTGCTTTAAGGTAATGAAAATGTATGGCTCTTCATAAAGAAATATTTACTTGAAGATCTATGGAGAGATTTCCATTATGGTAAAAATGAAAATAATTTATCTATCTTTCTTTTGTCTATCCTTACAATAATACAAATATCAAGATGTCAAAGAACGTGATAAATCCCAGTGTAATTGTCGAGTTTTTCATACAAACAAATGAAAACTTAATCATTACTGCTCTTACTAGCAGGGATCTTTGCATTCCAGGGTACAGTTTTTCACAATCTCACTCGTGAGGGTTCGGTCATCTGAAATAAATGTAACATATTAATTTATAAAAAAAATAGAAGCTTCAAAAATCTATTTAATTATTAATAAGTGGGTAGCTACTGCCGTTGTTACATACGTTGGAGCCCCCAACTACACAACTTATGTAAAAAAAATTTTCAATTAAGTCTATTAATGAGACCATATTTACATATTTTCCCAAAGAGTCCCCAAGGAATTTTAATATAGGGGCCCACTCATAACTAGATAAGTCAGTGATATATATATGCATGTAATCGACGTTGGCCGTTGACATGGATTCTTTATAATATGATTGGTGAGGCATAATAAATATTATCCAAGAGGCAGTCATGGGGATATTCAAATCTGTTTAATTCCACATCTTAAGCACATAAAACATTACAGGGGACGACACAATACACTCACACACACAAACACACTGCAGCCGGCTACATGTTTGCGCAGACAAAATACAGAAGCGAAAGAGAACGGTCCCCAGGAATCTCGGAATTTATAGGCTTCTCAAATCACATGATCTGAGTGGGTGGATAGGTGTAGTTTAAAATACTTTCGTTAGGTGGCGGGTTAACTTATTACTAAAACGTCGGTCCTGAAGGGATGGACCATTGGTAGTTAAAAGTTATTATAAAGGATTTTTTTCTGGGAATTATTACATGTATATATATATATATACACAAACACACACACACACAGGGTGGCCATAATTAAACTGAAATTCTTCAAGGGGTGCTGGAGAGAAAACCACTGCGAATATTCCAGTGAAAATTGGTATCTACAAGTTTCAGAACACGTGCAAGTAAAAAATGCAAGGAAAAAAGTCGCCATTTTCATCCGATAGATGGCGCTGTTCCGTGTTTCAATACTTATCGACGCCATATATGCAAATTTCAAGCTCATCGAACAGTGCAAAATAAGACCACATTGAGTAGTGGCCAATCATGACTCTGAATAAAAAGGAGCGTGCATTGTTAGTGAAGATATTCTAACAGAATGGTAGTAATTATTCAGCAACTCTGAAAGAATACCTTAAATTACGCGGACCGTCGGCAAAAGCCCTCGTGTTGCTAATCAGTGCGACGTTAATATTCACTCGCTCACTGAAAGAATACCGGCGTATGAAACGATTAAGAAGAGGTCCAATAAGTGTGACAATGGATTGAAGAAACAGGCCTTATTCCAAGCACAAGAGGGCGGCGCGCTTCTATAAACCTGGAAAGAGTGCGACAAATTGATGATGCTATTGCTACTACGAGTAGCAGTTCAGGAGCCAGTATGCTGCAACAAGGATGGCTAGAACATTATCTCTTCAATGGCCAACTGTGCATAAAGTGTTTCACCACATTCTTCGGCGTTATCCGTATAAAATCAAATGCTTCAAGCATGTGATTGCATCTGGTGGTTCGCATATTGAACACATCATGTGATAATTTAATTGAATAAATAATATTTTAATTGTTTTCTAAACCACCTTTATGGATAGTTTAATTTTTGATCTTAATTTACGTTGATTTTTGATAACACGATTTTGTTAAAAAACTATTTACTGAAATGAATCGTATGGAATTTTGAAAAAATGTAGGTGATGTTTTATATTGTTTATATGCCTCTTAGAATGTCATTATGCTCTGTCTATCCGTTTTGGAAGTTGTATATATCACCAGTGAGCGTTGAAATACGGTACAGCGCCATCTACCAAGTGAAAATGGCGATTTTTTTTCTTTGCATATTTGATTTGCTCATGTTCTGAAACGTGTAGATACCAAATTTCACTGAAAAATTCCTAGTGGTTTTCTCTCTAGCACCCCTTGAACACTCCAGTTTAATTATGGCCACCCTGTATATATATATATATATATATATAAACATTGGGTATTTGCAGCTATCATATACTAAATATTGCTGCAAGGCTCTTGACATAAGGATTAGGAATCCAGACTACTGCTAAGTTTTTAGATCTGAGTTAATTGCCATTGATGAGGCACTCAACGCCATTAAAACTTTAACATCTACTGATGTATGGATCTTTTCTGACAGCCGTAGTGCAATCCATCACTTATGTAACTAGACTAAAGTTGGTGATAAAAGGGCTGTTTCGATTCTAAACACTCTTTGACACCAGCCTATTTCCAAAGGATCCTGTCCCACATTAGACTCAATGGCAATAAAATAGCTGAATTTTTGGCCAAGGAAGGCATCACTGAGGTTCCTGTGTCAAATAACACTCTGATATTGTCTGCGATCAGCTACAAAATAAAAATCTCAAAGTGGCAGCTATAGAAAATTCCCTCGACTCATCCCTGGTATAATAGGGAGGACCGAGGTGGTGACTTTGTCATCTAGGTGGGTAGAGTCTTTCAGTCCACCATTTGCCGATTTGCAAGTGGACACATAAAGTGCCTTTCTCTTGTTATTGGACAAAAAGCCAATTTGATGAGTAACAACTGTAATCCAGTGTAGGATTCTCTGGAACATCTGTTGAACTGCGCGGGTCTTGAAAAGGAGGACATGTACTCCAATCCTCTTGTTTATGATTTGTTCGTGGATTATTAGACATATGTGCTTGTTCTAGCCTGTGGCTAGATCGAAGGTGGAATAAGTCAACAACAACAATAAGTTTTGCTGTTCTCTTTGTCTGTGAGACAGCAGAGAAATCGCTTTACACTACATCGAAAGAGGTTGGCCACAGAGAAAATATTTTAAGCCTGAAGAAATGAATATACATCGTAGCAAACCTGCATAAAGTCATTCTTCTTCCTTTGCATACCCACCTAGGCCTTATCAAAAACTTGGTAAAAGCCATGGATAAGAATGATCCAGTTTCTAAGTACTAGCATGACAAATTCCTTCGACTCAGTGTAGAAAAATTAAAGAAGGTTTTTTTGTGAGACCTCAGATTAAACAGCTTTTCAGAGACCTCAAGCTTGAGAAACTTCTTCAAAGTAGGAATGTGTTTGAAGTTGGAATGTGTTCTATCTAGTACCAACTAACTTCCTAGGAAATAGCAAGGTTGAAAACTACAAATATCTGAAAGAGGATATGTTGACTTTGTTTCAGCTACAACATGTCCTTTGAAATATCTCTTTTCTGAACACCCATTTAAATTTCTCCAATGATAATTACGAACAAGTCTTTCAGTTATAAGCACGGGGAATAATCTCATTAGGACATTGTTACATGGATTAACGGTTCCAGAAGAATTGGTCCATTGCAATATTGGCTAATTGCTGTTGAACGCTCATCTGGAATGCTCTCTACATTCATTAAAAGCGACAGGCCAAAAGTAATCGGAAGATTAAAGCGAATGCTTTGTTGTTGTTGTTTCAAATACCATTGGAGAAAAAAAGCCTACACCAAGTCCATTTGAGAATTCCGCATAAGAATGTCGCAAACCAGGTCTTGATCTTCAAAAAACTGTCCCAGGGAAATGCCTCAGTAGTCCCGAAGTTGAGCAGGAGAAGCAGGGAGAGGGCAGGGACAGGTAAAGAAAGACTTTAACCCCTGCACACAGGTCATACCACGCAAGTGACCGCTTCTAAAGTGAGCCAGGCTGTCTGAAGAGTCCTGGATCTCCTGCACTGTAGAGATAGACCAAGACCTCTCGTGAGGTTTAGTCAGTCTTCTGCCCAAGTGGTTCCTTCCCTAAGGGGAAGCTGCATAATACCCGTCGCCACGGACCAAGTTATTCCTAATACGTATAACATACAAACATGTTTACGCTTTCCTATACAAGGCATGCACATTGCAAATAAAAGTAGCCGATTATGTCTTTTTTCGTCATGTCCATGTTCAACATATCGAATTCGTTACGAATTGAATATATCAATCTCAGAAACAGATACTCTTTGAAAATTTGTTGCCTAGTGTTATTAAAGAAAATTTCTGTATATTTAGAAATATATAAACATTGATAAATTAAATTGAGTTGCATAATTCGTAAAGGATTTTAAAAAGAAATAAATAATGAATTGTAGTGTATGAAGAAGTTATATCATATGAAATTATTCAACTTTATTAAAATTCAACAAATTTACGGTGACTTCTTTCAAGTAAAATTAACTTACTTTTTCTACAAAGTTGACTTTCATGGGGATAGTTTACACTTTTATCAATGCATTCCCCCATTTCCAAAAGTTTAGTCAGTTGACAATGTTCAACGCACGTCTAAAAAAGAACGAATAGATTAATTACATGTACGTTAAAACAATTAAATCAAACTTGCATTTGGGAGAATTCTATTCTAAGATTTTAATTTGAAGTTTTTAAAATTGTATGAAAAGGTAAATGAAGGAAATAAGGATATTGTTTCAGCAAGTTAAATTAAAAAGAAGAAAAAGAAAAATTACAGATATATATATATATAAAATAAAATGAATTTCGATCAACACATCAAAAAAATGTTTGCGCATACCGAAATTTTGAGCTTTTCGAGATATTTTTGCTTATTTACGTTCAAAAAGAATAAAATAACCTTGTTTTTTGAAGAAAGATTTTTTTTTTGTAAATATTAAGAAATTTCTTTGAAAAGACATAATAAGTACTCACATGGAAGAAAAAAAATAGTTAAAATAAAAATTATAAAAAGACATTCTACATAACAATACAAATTTCAACATATAAAATTAAATCAGCACTAAAGTATTATTATTATATGATATCTTAAACAATGCTTTGCAATCAGAAGATTGAATCACGTCCGGGTCACCAAAAAAGGATAGAACTCGGAACTTTCTGATTCGTAATCACGTAACTTACCCCTGAATCAAAAGGATCACTTTAGTCCGGAGGCTGTTATTGGCTTATATAGATACCACCGCCACTGTATTATTTTTCATCGATTACCCTAATTGTAACTTCGTAGTTTAAATTTCCGTAAATATAAACTCATTCATTGTCATAGTTAATGTTCAGTTATTTTTATTTAAACCTGTTATCTTGGTAACTTTCAATGAGCTAAATTCATGACTATCACATGATAAGTGCAATCACGTGTTTACATCGAATTTTGACTTAGCATTAGACTTGCACTTGTTGTTCTACTTGTAAAATCTAGGTACAATTTCAAAGTTGATAATTGGGTAAATATGTTCAAGAATTAAGATTTTTCAAAAAAAAATTTTAATGAAGAATGTATTCGTATATTATAAGTGTATTTTTAAACCAAGTGCATTTTTTCAACCTGTGTGTTGACAAATAGGTCCGTTTTAAAATAAAGTTTCCGTAAAAAGCAAACAAATGGCAACAGAGAAGTTGACTAATTGATTGGTTGACAACACATGATTGCATTTATCATGTGACGATGACGTCTCGTGAATTTATGAACTGATCGGTTGTAAACAAGTGATTGCAGTTCTCATGTGACTATGATGCCATATGAATTGAGTCCAATGAAATGATTAAGCTCTAATATGCTCCAAAATCTTTTTGAAAATTACGTGATAAGAGGGTTTCAATCATTTTACGACCATTACCCTCTACAAGACAAAAAATTATTAACTCTCCTCTTCCATTACAAAAATAGTTTATCGTTGTTTGAACTAATAGTTTCAGATCAATAAGAAGAGAAAAAACTCAAAACATATACTGTATTACGTATTAATCAGAATATAGTGCTTGTATGGGATTCTAAAGAAAGAACTTTTGATAAACACTTTTGAATTTTATTTAAATATCTTTATTAATTTTTCTAGGAGTTCACTTCTAAATTCAGTGATCCTTTTGTCTCTACATGTAAAAAAACAATTTTTGTATATTCATGTTTAAAATAGGACTGGACAATGGCATAACAGTGAGTCCCAAGTCATGTGGGGATCCCCGGCAATGAGAGAGCCGAACAAAAAGCTAAGCAGGGAGCTGAGTAGTCTCAACCAAAAGTCCCCTTGACTCATAGAAGAGCAAAGAGCATTACTTCCAAATTCATTGACAAATATACTACCGTAACCCAAAAGACCAAGAGCCTTGGAAAGCCATGGAAAACTTTGTCCACTGTGGGTCCGATTCTGAGGCACTTGGAGAGAGCCGAAGCTGTTTCCCGCTTTCTCCTAACCACTGGCCATGACTTTTTAGGAGTATAACTCCACTGGCTTAGTCTGGTTCTGCAAGGCCTGTCCACTCTGCGGCCATGCTAGAAGGGATAGTGACCACCTGCTCCAATGCACTGGACTCGATGAATACGCGACTAACGACATCATCAGTCTGTATTGGGAGGCTCGGCGTCAAATGGTGAAGAAGCCAGACACGGTCGTTGGATAAACAAATAAGTATATATGTTTTAAATTTTTTTCCCACATGGGTCATTAAAACCAATATGTGAAAACCCTCCAAATTTTAGCAGTGAGAGAATAAATCTTCCTCCAGATTTAAATTTGATTGAGCCTGTCGAGAATATACTTGAACTAAAGGTATAGAACTCCATCACTCAGCTTCTGGATTAGGTGCTGGGGAGTTCTGCTGCAGGAGTGGCAGAATTTCTAACCGCATATGAACCAGACTCATATTAGTAGTTTGACACACCACAGAGATATCTGGTAAGACTTGTCTATAGCGACTCAGAGATCGATTTCATTAATGCTTTATTTTCTTGATGCGTCTGAAAAGCTCCTCGCTTTTCCTCCATTTTGTGTCGTTTGCATAAATCTATCAGTAACTTTTTAATCAGCTCTAATATTATATTATTTAAAAAACTCTGACACTGAACTTGAAAACTCTGAAACACTTTGAAAACTCTAAAACACTGACACTCTGACAACTGACATTGAAAACACAATACCAAAAAGAAGTGGTCAGAAGATCATACAAATTTCATTGTAAACGCATTATAACGAGTAATAAAAATGGTGTAAAATGCGTAGCTCTCCAATACATGTTGTTGACAAAGATACAAGGAAAAACCTTTTGAGAATGGGAAATATTTGTGATGTTATTTCTCTCAGGGTGCTGTTGGGAAAATCTTTTTATTTTCGCAGAGGAGACGTGTAATAACAAGGAATTCTAGACAGTTTCCAAGGGGCCAAAGTGACTTCGGAATGCCTCGATCGATGCATTCACCGTCATACAATGATAGATCAGCAATTGGTTCCTGCCGCCATTTTGCAGCATGTGCAGAACACCTTTGATTTTCTGATGTCAACCGGAACCATTACTCGTTGGTTGGCTGCTAGTGGCCAACACTTATGGTGTCCGTTAAGAAGACTGTCATTGACCCTCCTCCTTTACAAAGCACAACGGTGATGAACTAAAGCGATGTGGATGGTAACATGGCGTAAGGTCACGTTCTCAAACAAATCATGCTTCTGTTCATCAAATGATAGTTGACGTATACGAGTATGGCAATGACATGGTGACAGCCCCAATCCAGCGACATCTGTAGAACACCCCACTGTGCGACAACGAGGCGTCGTGTTTTGGGGCGTCATCACAAACAAAGCAGGTCATCTCTGGTTTGTATTTGGGGCACTGTAACGGCCCAACGATGCGTGTATGAAGTTCTGTCGTTGGAGACACTTCATTTCCTTCGGGAGGGGGGCAAAACCCTTTACCTACCGGATAACACCTTACTGCGTATTGCACTCTGATTCTACAAGAAGTATAGATGATTTCCTGACCACTATTATCCTTTGATTTTTCATTAATTGTACACTTTTGAGAGATGATTGGACGCCACCACCATCACGTTCAAAAGATGATTTATGGCAAAAGGTTGACAGCAAAAGATTTTCATCTTTTAGGACGATGTCCATTGACTCTCTACCTAATTGCGTTGCTTTGGTCATACCATCGTTCTCACTTGGCGTGTAACCTACAGATCTGACATTGTTCTCTGTCTCTGTTATGGGTACTATTTCAAAATAAACATTACTTGTTGTTCATGGTGGCCTTTTTCTGTTTATCGAATTTTTTCACTTTCTGGCTATTAATTCTTGGTGTTGCATTTTCAGTGTCGCGTAACGCATTTTCCCCAAATCAGTGTGAAGCATTAAATTATTATTTTACAACTTAGTGTATACTGACCAGGTGGTTCAATACACCGGTTCCGTTGTTTTCTTTCCACGTCTCAAGATAATCTAAACAGTCAGTATCATAAGGTGCGGGTAAAAGTTCTTGCGTTTGCTGGAAAAGGTTTAAAATGGGAGACTTTAATTGAAGATCAAAATTTGACTTACTATATCAAAAGACATTAATATTTGATACCTTGGAGATTTTTAATGAGATAAAGTAATATTTAATAGCGATTAAATATTTTGATATTTAGCGTTATTTTATGGATTAGAAATTTCTGACTATCTGAATTTTTAAACTTCAACTCTGCCAAATCGCAATAGTAACCTTTAATTAAAAAAAATCCGGAAAATATTGACGTCAAGTCGTGTAATGGTTACTCAATTTCCTCTAACCCTGCGTCTCTCAAACTATGGGGCGCACCACCATAGGGAGCGCGAAAACCCTACGTGTAAGGGGGGGGGCACGAGCCTATCGAAAAGTCAAAAATAAAAGATTATTTCTTAAATAAATATATAATTTCGAACAAAAAACAAAACAAATTACATTCTGGCATAATAAAAAGTAAAATATACTTTTTCACTGATGGAATACATTTCTAAATGTATCAGTACTGCACAATGTATTTGATGTAATTAATTTATCAATACTAAAATAGGTATAAGTTTTTCAATCTCGTTATAAAACCAAATGAAGACGAGAATGTAAATTAACTTACCATAGATACGTAAGCAGTATACTGCATTCCTCCTTCTAAAGAAAAACCATCAGAAAAAGGGTTGACTAATGCTCTACGATCGTGTATCTTTGTCTGAATCATCACTGGAACTGAAGACATCACGTATTCCTCAGCTTGGGTATTCAGGTCTAAATCGATGACTATATTTTCAAAGAAAATCATTAAAACCGAGATAAAGATACAATATCTAAAATAATTCAGAGCTTTTATTTTTTAATTCCTTCTGCTAAGTCACTCTCCCCCTCCCCTATATATATATTTATATCTTGTTTAAAATTTCAATCGCTATAATAAAATATTTTTTATTCATCCACTGAAGTTCAAATACATTTTTTAAAACTTATAGTGGATGACACTTAACGTTTATACATTTTTATTGGAATATTAATTCAATAATTAAACTTTATTTTTTAATTTTAGATTTTTATTCTGCGTTATTTCTGACGAAGTTAGAATCAGCACCAACAGATGGCGCCACTAAGTTTTTCTAACCAATTTTTTCTTGGCTTCAAATATATTTTTTTCAACTTCTGGTGGATGACACGGGATGTTCATACAATTTTTTTAAATATTAATTCGTTACAAATTTTCTTTGTTGAACTAAGTAGGAATTGACTTACAAATTTTTTTTTATAATACTTGTTACGTTGAAATTTTGTTAACAGCAGTATCTAGCTTTGCATGATGTATTATATTGAACAAAAATAAAATATCATGAACAAAAAGATCATTCAAATTATAGAATGAACCTGGATTAGTTGTAGATTTCAAATTCAATTATATCTTTCTTCTGAAAGCTATATAGTATATATATATAAGTGAAATTGGAAAAATTCCTTTAATAAATTTTGTTCATTAACTTTTAACGCATAATTTTTCGTTTTGTAATCAGATTCTGCTTTTTGAGAAACAAGTGAAAGGGATTCAAATATCATTCCTATCTGATCATTCACTCCTGCAATAACCAGAAAAGCCACAAGGAAGCCATTTACTGGATTACGAGTATTTTGCGAAAAACGATTCAGAGTATTCTTATTTGCAAATGTCAAGTGGTAACCGATCGCTAAATTAAATATTATGAACTATATTATATGTATCACTAAAATATAATAAATTGGTATACAGACATTTTCTTTCATCTTATAAGTTGGGTCTTTTATATATTTTGAAATATCAGGAGAAATGTATGAATGTTTAAATTCGGGAATCTTATATGATATGCAAAATTCAATTGTATATATGAAATACTTTCTATGCTGCAATTCACTTTTTGTGGCCGCAATATTTAATAATTCATTTTTTAAATAATAAATTTGCCTTATCAAATTTTCTTTGAATTTTTGGATCTAGGATAGAATATCATTTAGTTATTATGAACAGCTTTGGGAAATGTTGTTGATTGTAGATAAGATTTTACTCAGGTAGAGAGAATAAGATAGATATGATATTATACTTACTAAAAGTATTAGGGTACAATTTATCTTCTGCTTCTGCTTGCCCAACCAATGATTCAATAGCAAAACAATAATTTGGGTCGCCTTTGACATCCACAACTGGTACTCTCATGTAATTTTTACTACACAGAAGAAAAATAAAAAAATTATCAATCAGCTTTTATTGATAGTAAAAAAGAACTAGTTTCCACGGATATCAAAAAGTTATTCATATTACCTAAGAAATTACTCATATTGTTGCTTTCCTTAACTCTTAATACTATTAATGGATTAAATTTTATGTCTCGAACTACATTTGTTATCAATATTATGGATTGTTTATATTCGATAGAGTTAATATAGTTAGTATCCAAATTAATAAGAGCACCGGTTCTTAAACTGTGGTTCGTGGACCTCAACGCTTTTCTAAGGGCTCCGCGAAAGTATCTCGTTTAATGTTAAGATCCCTCTTTTTACAAGCTTTTATTATAATTATTAGAAGCTTTTATTTAACTTGCAATGTAATTAATTAATTAATTAATCTTGCTACTCAATTTTGAAGCTGATATCTTCAACCGATTGAGCTGAAATTTTGTATACACGTTAAGTTTGGATGACAATGCATTTATAATCCGATATTGCAAGTAGTTAAAAAGATATTAATTTAAAATCTGGGATGGATCTATAGGCGTCCTTTCACTAATCCTCTTGGGAAATCTTTGGGCTATCAATCACAACAACACTTTCGGAAGAAGAGACCGCAATGTGCAGATTAGGTCAGTTATATATAGCATAGGTTTTCTAGCTAGTGAAATGAATAGATGGATAGACGGAGTTACCTGGAGATCGAAATACACAGAAGCTGACGACAAGGAAAGATACCTCCCGATCAGGTATTAGTATGCATTGAAATCGCGTTTCGGGCATTAAATAGTTTAAGATATTTAAGAGACGATTGGTCACGATAGCTAAATTGTAACTCAAATATTAGAGTAATGGATAGATTCATAAAGGGAGGGTCAATTTAATAGAATTCTTCCCATAATTCGCGTCTCTCGTAGTTAAATCCTCTATTACTCGTATTTGGAACATCTCATCTTGTTTGAATACATGAATTGTGTCTGTTGATAATTAGTGTGCTGAATAAATAGTTGAAAAGTATTATGGCGAGTCATCCTTTACTTCCTCCCACACCTCTAGCCGGGTCCGAGAGAAGGTCACGTAAGTTACAAACCTTAAAACGCATAATTGTTTTACCCCTGTGAGCTGTTTATTCCGCTGTCCTCGGCGAAACAAAATAAAAAAAAGACAAGGGAATTTTTTTTTTTAGTTTTGAAATTTTTAAAACAACGATTTAATTTTTCTATGAAACTCACACACAAAATAATTACAGAATAGAAAAGATCATTTATTTTTCCATGATATGGTATAATTTTTTTTTTTTTTTACAAAATAATATTTGCATTTCTTACGATTCTTTTTAAAAATGAGTCAAAATCGATGAGTTTTTTTCGTCTAAATGAACTGATATTTCGTACTAAAACAGCTCATACTTTACTCTTTTAGAATCAGTGATTTAAAAAAATAAAATGCCGAAAACTTTTTTTTTACGATTTTTCAAAAATTACTCAAAATTTTAATTTAACATTTAATAACTTCGTCATTTAGGAAGATAATCTCACAAATCTTTTTTCGTGTGTAGAACAGTATTATTTGAGATCTGTGCGAAAATTGAAAAAATTGCTTACAAATTACGGATTTTAAAAAATTCTTTGTGTTTTTCGTCTATATCCTTTTTGCGAGAATTCAATTAGCTAGACTGTTCGAAATTAATTTTACTGCTACACAAAGGTAGATAAAAAGCATGGATAACTTCTGATGAAGCACTGTTTCAACTGTCTTTCACAACTGGTAAAACGAAGATTCAATATATTTCATGCAAAATATGTCGCAAAGACGCAGCTGTTTTGCAAAGTGCAAGTTGGTCGTCAGGTGTTATGGTTTGGAAAGGAATGTCCTCTCAAGGCTTAGCAAAACCATGTTTTTTTAGAAACAAAGGTTAAAATTGATGCCAAATACTGTCAGAGCCACCCATCCGGTATAGTGGTCAGTGAAGCTGACTGCGGTGCCGTAGGGAATGGGTTCGAATCCCGGAGAAGGCATGGATGTTTGTGTTGTAATCCTTTCTTCCGTCTGTGTTGTATGCCCCCATGTTATACATTGCGTGGTACACGGGATTTATAAATGTTAAATTTTGAAACACTCGATTAAAAAAACGTAAACATCCTTATACCCTCAAGGAAACTTTGTTTTTCACTAAGTCATACTGCAAAATAAACTATAAAATGACTGAAAGATTAAAAAATAAATGTTCTGCCTCCAGAAAAATGGCTACCACCATCCCTGATAGTGTTTATTGCGATTATTTTTTCACGTGGAATTGCTTAAAAAACAATTAAACAGTCATAACGTAAGAACTTCCAAGGTCTTCGAGAAGCAATCAAAGAGGAAGTTGGAAAAATACCCTCCAAAATAGTCAAAAAGCAATTTTGGCTTGGCGGAAACGTTTGCGCAAAGTGTACTATGCCAAAGGAAACCACATTGAAAATTTTATGTAAATAACTTAGTTCGATAAAAGTTTATGATGCTCTGAAATTGGTCCCATTATTTTTGAATCAACCGATATGCCCTTCAGAAATTCCTACATATTTAAAATGAATTCACCTTAAAAGATTCCTCGAGATAGAAAAGTGTCCAGGTGTGTCTGCTAAAAGCAGGAAAGTTAGATCTCTTCAGACAACTATGGTCAGATTTAGTAACAGATTAGAGCTCACTACATGAAATTCTTTGAGGGGGCAAAGACTTTTTCTAATTATACTTGCTCCCTTCCTGCCTCTCCCACTCCCCTTGAATTTATTGGTGTTGTTTCTACATCATATGATGTAGATGTGGAATTGAGGACTGCATTGAAGAGTCCGTATGCTCAAAGATTCCCTCGTATCTACTAGAGACAGCATAAGTAACAACAGCATCGACAGCTGAGCAGAATGATGTCTGTAACTCTTTTTGGTAAGATCTTTTGGACTCGGTGTAGGCTTCTTTGGTCCAAGGGATTGGTAACAACGACATAATTAAATCTTTAGAATTAGATATTATTTTAATTTATTTTCCAAAACGTGACAACTTTAAAGATTTAAGCAACTTTGTAAAAAAAAAAAATCACGTAAAATAAAAACAGTATAGATAACATATTGCTTCTGTTTGACGTAACGTATTATTTTTCTGATTACAATAAATATATTTGTTACTCATTTCACTTTTATCAATGCCAAGAATTGTGATTCGTACTTGCAAGGCCAATGTTTCGCTTCTACTTTCATTTCACACCTATCGATCATAGTTTCATTGTGGCTTTCCCCATAAGTAAAGTCCCAATCAAACTCCACGTCCATTAGGTCAGTTAGATAAGGCATCTGGAATTAAAACATGATCGAGAACATATGATCCAAAAATTTATTAAAATTATGCAAAAATATCTCATTTACATGAGCACATATGAAATGAAATTAAACCCAGTTAATTGAAGTCCAATATACCCAAAACTTGTGCAAAAAAACATGTACAAATATAAGAACATGGTAATTTAGAATAGAAGAAAAAAGTCATTTTGAAAATGCAAAACTAGTTATACTCCTATTGATTCTTCCTGTAATTCTCGATTAGATGAAGACTGAAGTAATATGTATAAAATATGTATTAGTCACTTATATATATATATATAAATTTTCCAAAATTTTCCGTTAAAACTAATTTATTCTTTCTAATGAAATAGATATACATTTGTATATGTGTAATATATAACATATAACATATGTGTACACTCTACCTTCCACTAAGAATGATTTTCGGCAAACAATAAAAATGCTTCTTTGTGGTGGATTTTAAAAAGGGTTTCTTTTGTTTATTTATTATTTTTTTTCGAACTTTTATTATTATTATTATTTGCGTTTATTAGTGGCCGGTTGGTTTATCACTGGCCTTCTGCACTCAAGGTTGAGGGTTCTACCCCGGACCAAGTCGGTGGATTTTCATGAGGCAGAAAATCTCGACAGTGGCCATGCCGTATGATTATACGGCTTGTAAAAGGTCCCTACAGTCTGTTTTCCTTGGTTCGCTCGGCAAAATTAAATCCTATTACAGGTTCCCATCGTCAGAGAACTCAGGTGCCTCCCTCTGTAGAGGAAATGGGCATCAAAATTAAGTTCGGCGATTGGGGTGCCGCACTAAAAAGACATACCAACTCCCGGGGTCTCCCAATAAGTAAAGTCCCAATCAAGCTCCACATCCATTAGGTCAGTTAGATAAGGCATCTGGAATTAAAACATGATCGAGAACATATGATCCAAAAATTTATTAAAATTATGCAGAAATATCTCATTTACATGAGCACATATGAAATAAAATTAAACCCAGTTAATTAAAGTCCAATATACCCAAAACTTGTGCAAAAAAACACGCACAAATATAAGAACATGGTAATTTAGAATAGAAGAAAAAAGTGAACTAGGTTTACAATCGTAAAAAACATATTCGCAGCCCATTAAAAATTTTTAAAAAATGTTTATCTATTATTATTTACGTTAATTTATTATTATTATTTCCTGTTTGAAGAAACTTTTGCATAGCTCTTAGCTTTTACTAACGCTCATTCCAGGCAGAATTTTGTGTAATGTCACTGTAGAATTAGATGCTTCTCTTCGAATTTGACTTCAGTAACATATAGAATGGGCATTCAGGTGTCCAGAACTTTCTTTAACATTGTACAATGCAAGGTCTTTTTATGTGGATTTTAAGTACATGGTCAATACGCTTAATTCTACTAGAAATTTTACAAACATAAGTATTTTTGTCAATAAACATTATTTATTTTTGCATGTTCATAATCAGTTATATTTTTACCTCTTCTCATTAATTCTTTTTGCAAGAATATAACTCACAATTGTGCATAGTGTGTTAACAAGAAGATATCATCTCTCAATTCAGATAATTGTCTATTATTCGTATAACATATTTTAGACATTTTCAATGTTTTTATATTCTTTTGAATAATGTGTTTATTCTCTTTTTTGAGCGTTCGGATACGCGATTGTTCGGATAACCGAAAACCGAATGCGATCTGTGCAGTATATGAAACCGGACACTATAGGAGTATTGAAAATCCTCACATGCGGGAAACGTGCTTGAAGTAAAAGCAAAATAGGTGCAAAATGTCGCACTTTTACCTTTATTGTGAAAATAATCACTTATTTTTCGCAGTACCATTGTACACCTTCGTTTTTCGATGCAAGATCGCTTATTCTCTTGATCAGCAGTAGTTGAGTAGGACAGCACTCTGATTGTTGTTCGTACCACTCCATAGCTGTCTGTAACGCAGAAAACGCGTCAACATATGATGGATGGTTCATTGTTTCAAAATTTGTCTCTATGTTCAAGACGTTGGGCTTCCGTTTTGAATTTGAAGCCGTAGCAGTTCACAACTCAACAAAAGAACACACATACACCCCCTCACTTGGAAACAAGCAGACCTAATATTTTTTTCCGCGCAGATGTTTACCAAATCACACAACTGAAATTCCCCAAATATCACTCACCTTGGGTTTTCTCATCACTTTTGGCCTCACGCGAAGCAACTGTTGAGCACTGAACTGTTCGAAAACGTATCCGGACTTTGGTTCGGATATTTGACTCTCCTGATAATAAACGTTCGGATAAACGACGCTCTAATGTACCTTTAAATTAAATCTTATTTTTTTAATTTTGAATTTATTCTATGTTTTTTCTGAAGAAGTTAAAACTAGCTGCAACAGATGGAGCCACCAAAGTAGGAATTTATTAAATTGTTTTTTATATTACTTGCTTAAATAAAATTGTCTCCAGATTCAATTTCCAACGAATAAATCTGACTGTTTATTAAAGTCACACTATGAAACAACATGAATGTTATTGGCGACGGACTTCATAATTTAAAACCACAGTCAAGTAAGTAAAATGACACCTGAGAATTGTCACGTTCTCTAAAAACAATCATATCAACAGGAGGATATTTGAGCCACGTCGAATATAACTTGCATCAGCCCCTCTAAACACTTAGTTTTTAGAGGCACTAAGACTCAAGCTCATGACATGCCGGCCATGAGCTCGTAACCTTAACCCAGTGCTTCTCAAACTTTTAATATTGGCGACCCAATATTTAATCATAATTTTCATTGCTCCTTCCCCATCCATACAATAACTATGAATTGAATTCAATAATACTGTACTTTGACTCTAAAACTACAGTACGACTTTGACCTTTTAACTGGCACCGACGTATATAAACGTCTCGCTCAGCCAAAGCGTTATTTTCCCCTGACGCATACATACATCTTTCCGAAGTACGATCTTTCTGTGCTCTACTATCCATAAAATTATTCCGAATGCTGTAAAAGGACCTTGACAGTGTTTGCAAAGAGAGAGAGTTTCAGAGGAAATGCTCATTTATACCTTTTCTCCTCCCCCAATACATTCCATACGTATGGCTACAGGCAAATGACACGTACGGGGGTGTGGCAATCGTGGGGGGGGGTGAGGTGCGAATCGCGTAACTTTTAATCGGGGGTCAAGAGATTAATTATAAACCATAAAAACTATCACGAGAATTGTTCATTTGTGTATATAATTTCATATATGACAAACTAATGTGGAGTTACTGGTAATTATTAAAATTGTTCTTAGCTTAGTATTGTTAAAGTAATTATAAAATACTTTTATAAGTGTATTTGAAGTATAAGTGTAATTTTTGCATTCTGAAGACAGGCCTTGTGAAAATAGTACATGCAATTCTGAATACTTTACAAACCTTAGATGGAAACGAGGAAATGATGATGACAAATTAGTTGGTGATGGATGTAACAATTTAGCTGAGCATGAAATTGTAAATACGGGTACAACGCGATACAGGAACACTGCAAAATGGAACATTTTTATGTATATTGGGGGTCGAGGATTTTATGCAAATCATTCGCAAGGAGCAAGACAGTTCTTCAGTAAATTCTTATGTAAATTAATTGTCGAAAAGTAGTCCTTGAAATACAGAATACAGTACTCAAATTCGCTTAATAAATCTCAGAAGGTCGTCACACCTTTTACTGCGTTCAGACACAAGTATCAGTGTCTAAAATACAAGTATGTTAGAGATTATTCACAAGCACTCCTTCGTCCTACTCAACAGCTAAGCTATTTGCTAGTCGACTTTTCACGGCCAAAAAAACAAGACTAACTCAGTTTCGGCGAGAGACTCCCTATTTATAGGCTTCACGGATTTTTCGAGAAAAATCTGCTTGCTTCATAGATCGTGATACTAGTGGATTTCTTCACTAATTTCCAAAAGAATCCATAATGTCAGGAACTCGCCATAAAATGGTCGCCAAAATCGCCAACATGGTTGCCAAAATGGATGCCAACTTGGCTTTATCTCCAAGTTTTCATTTAATCGCCATTATAATATAAGGAACGGCGTTGCTTGCAAATATATTACAATTTTAACATAAAATAAATACAGCACAGAGTAATATAAACGTATTACACATCCAGATATAAACTATTAATATTATTTTAAAAATTTATTACACAAAATTCGCACCAATATTAATAAATGTGTTGCACATTAAAATTTTATTAAATGTACAAATTGAGCACATTTAAAAAAATTTCTAAAATGATATCAACCAGATAGATAATCACCTTTTTGATTATTTAGTGCTTTTTTGAGAATTTCGATAATTAAAACATAACTTACTCCTGTAAATGCCTTTTTAGGATCATTGCCTGGACAATATTGTGGGTAGATTTTGCAAAACTGTTCCTTGTCTGAGAAGGAACATTGATTGCCTTCCAGAGAACATATGAAAGATCTTCGTTTTCTATAAACAAAAAAGTGAAACCATTTTGTTATTTTCATTACAGTATACGCGTAAAATATTACTTCACAGTTATTTTTAAGAAAAAATTCTTAGGCAGAGGCTATTGAAATATATTGATAGCTAAATAGCTTCGATACCAATAGCAAGACCCTTCACCTTCTACACATGTCTTGTTGAAAAATATTAAGTTAACGCCTTCCAAGTTTTTCTCGAGCTGAGCTCGGGCAGCCGAAATGTACCATCCTGGCATTGTGCAAATTTACACTGTGCAATCGATCTTTCCCGAATGATTTAACATGCGTTTTACATGGTTTCGAATAATTAAAAAGTATCACACACACTCGGTGGAATTTTCTGAAATAAGAGGATATTTTTCTGCTAAGCAACCCCCCCCCCCTCCTGCACGTTCTTCTAAAAGACACTTTGTTAACAACATTCCCCAAACAGATGAGAAAAACACAACATGACAGTGTATGATTTGCTGCTCAAAAAGAGACAGTAATGGGAAGAAGGTAAGAAGAGAATCAAGACTCTGCTGTCCCGATTGCGATGTTGAGTTATGTGCAGTACCGTGTATACGTAACGTGACCCAGATGTCCCTTTTTATAATTACGAGTCCCGGTGTCCCCGACATGAACTCTGGGACGCAAAATTGTCCCGTTTTCGGAAACCACGCGAAAATTTGAGTAGTCAAGCCGGCAGGACGCGTGAAGTGTGCGAGAGCAAGACCGCGTCCTCAGCCGACGCGAAGATAGGCGAGAGTGGCCGAAACGTCATCACCCACGCTTTGTTGACTATTTGTTTGACATATTTTTCGTTCGCCCATTTCTCGCTATTTGTTTTGTTGCTGTTTGATGCTCGCGTAGTAAATAAACTACTTTTATTTTGCAATCATAAGTTAAAAAGCTAAAATGCAAGTGTTCAATCAATGTTAGCTTACAAGCAAAATATTCGTTTTTAGATCTCCAAGACCAACCAGGTGAGACTTCTAATATCAATGTCAATTATTTAAACCAAGGATTGGCAGATAATAATATGACAGCAAAAGTCGTTGCATTTTGTGGGGACAATGCCAACGTCAATTTCGGAGGTGTGACTAGGCGAGAAACTACTACAGTGTTTTAACGAAATTACAATCATCTCTGAAAAATTTATTAATAGGTATTGATTGGATGTTGAGCCCATGTTATTCACAAAGCAAAAAAATCTGCTGCAGACGGGCTACCCTTAGATTACAAAAGCATTATTGTGAAGATATATTATTTTTTTTATATTTACACGAATCGAGTTGAAGCTCTAAAGCAGTTTTGAGCCGAAACAGGATATCAACAAATGCTCGGCTATAGCAAAACCAGATGGCTTGCCTTGTATGTGGAAAGGGTTTTAAAAATATCAGCCATTAAAAAACTACTTTTTGAAAAATGTCCCCAGTTACACTAAAAAACTTTTTTGAAGATTCCACATCCGAATTGTGGCCTTATTTTTTACACGTTCAGTCAATAAGTTTTCATCAAGCTGTATTAAAACTTGAATGTCAGACTGTATCGGCAATTGAGCCTCAAAAGAAATCAATCAATTAAAAGACAATTTGACTCAGAAACAGACCAATCAGTTTCTTGCATCAATTAATGGTGAAATCGAGAGATAATGGTACTGATATAATATTACAGAACAAGCCGTGAATATCTAGAGCAGTGGACTTGCTTTCTTACCAAAGAAATTGACATATTTTATTGGGCAGATTTAAAAAAGGTTCCCGCATGGGAAGAAGTTCAAAAATCTCTGGATGAATAAATTGAAAGGGAATATATTGACTGTAATAAAGATGCAGAAATTTTTGACAAATTTTCATTAATTTCTAACTACATAACATCGCAAAAAGTAACCAAATGGAATAATCTAAATGTTTCCACGGAAACTCGTTGGGGGAGGGGGAGTATTCAAACGCATTCACGCCAACAACTACAGCATGAAAACTTTTCTTTTTTAATTGAATATATTTTATGTTTGCCTCTACAAATGCTCCAGTAGAAAAAGTATTTTCTACGATGAACAAATTGTGGACATTAAGAAAACCCAGTTGCAAATTTCAGTTCTAAAGGCGATGTTGATAATTAAGGTGAAGAAAAAAACGAGTCACGAATTTCATTCTTATTTAATATCTTCACCAACTGCATTGAAGCACAAATTCTTACTCTGATAAATGTAACTAAGCATTTTGGGTACATTTTTTTTGTAACTTTTAAGCTAACTTTTTCTGAATAAATAACTTTAAAAACGTGTTTGTTTTTGTGTACCTGTTAATTGACCTAACTAAAACAATGTCCCGTTTTGAGTCAAAGAATAAATGGTCACGTTATGTATACACGATAAAGTTCGGTTAATAATTTCATAATCATTTAAGTAAAGGCAAAAAAAAAAAAATTAATTAAACTTGTAATTTAAGATAAAAGCTAGGTATTCTAAGCTTTATATTTTTAGTTAGTGGGAACTGACTTGAAAGTCTAATGATTTCTGTCATACAAAAAGCTAACTTTACAGGTAAATTACTCATTTATTTAAACAGATTTTTCTACATTAATTTTTAGGAAATTTTGTATGTAAATGGTGCTATTATGTTGAAAAAGATATGTATATGCTTGAAAATAAACATAAGGAAAATGGAATTTTTATCCATAATCCAGAAACAGAATGAACTTGGAAAGAGTTTAACAGTGATTATTATCTTTGTTGAGTAAATTTATTCGAGCATAAGATACATCTAGCAATTAGACGTTAAAATACTTGAATACAGGAAACAAATATTCAACACGAAGTTACATAGAAATATCCATGTAAAATAAAACAGATATTTACAGTTGTTAAAGTTATAGATGGCGCTGCTTTAACGGTGGCGTTGTGTATGTGTATCTCCGGTAGCGGAGAGTTGTGTGTATGACGAGAGAGAGAGGAGAGTTAGAGAGTTTGAGTAGATTATTTGTGAGGGGTGTTATGAGGTGTGAGATATAGTTAGTAATGAATAAGGTGTGAGTTGTATAAAAGTTGTTATTTGTTATTAGAGAGTGGTAGAGTTATTTGTAGCTAGCGTCGTCAGTACAACAGTATTTTTGTGATCTATTACTAGAAAAGAATCATTTTTTTCAAGTAATAGATTATATTTCGCTACTTATTATGTTTCGCTTTCTCCAACATTCTCCCTTTTGGACTTTTTCTTGGTAAAAACTTAATTATTATTTCCAATGAAAATTTTTTACCACTTACCTATTGAAGTTACAAATAGTAACAGACGGCTGCTCTATCTCATAAGGATTAGTTACAAATACATTTACAACAGTCGGGTAATCTAGATAGATCCACAGGAAATTTAGAGTTTGATATGTAAAACCTATAAGACACGAAATGAAAACATGATCTTGATAATCTTTTTCACCCAACTTTTACTTGCTGCTATCTCTGGAAAGCTAGTTATGAGAGATGTCTTCAAAATCCTCTTCAAATAGGAGCTGAACGATTGGTAATTTGAATAATTAATGCCAAATGTGGGTTTTTTGTTTTGGAAAGATGTCTTATTTTGGAGAGGATTCACCTAGAAAGAAAAATGTCGTGGAAATTGTAAGCAGAAGGTATCTCAAATGATTTTATTTCCTTCAGATAAATGTAAATATCAATTAAAATTTGGTTGTTTCAGTAAGAACATTAAATCTGAACCATTAGCCTAGGGTCCGGCAACCTTTTAATTGAGTCGTGCCAAACCAATCTACCAATAGGATTCAGCGTGCCCCCCCCCCCACAGTAGGACATGTTTGAAACATACCGACTCTCGTGAAAATGCATGCAGAATTATAGAATAGAGGTCAGTAATTTAGATTTATAGTTTTGTTTTATATTAGTTTTGCATCATTTAATGATATTTTTAACATAAAAACAAACAGCATAAAATGTAATCATTTCTTCAACAAAAATAAAATAATTAAAACTGCACATATATTACGTATTTTTAAACGTATTTATTAAAATAAGAAATAGACAGCATAAAATATAAGTATTTCCCTTCATTACAGTTAAATAAAATGATAAATAAAAATTTTGATTCGAACCAGTGTGGTTGCACCGCTTTACTATCATATCGCAAAATCAGGGATATAATGAGTGACTTTCAATTTGCGTGTGTGTGTGACACGATTCTGAGCATTCAGTTGTTAAACAATTGCTTTGCAGACTCGAAATATTTTTCTAGAACCAAAAGCGGAAAGCGGAGTACTTTCTCTCCTTCAAATAATTACATCTCTCCAACAATGACATTCAATAATTTACAAAACAGCAGTAAATTTATCTTTAGAGTTATCGTTTAGATTTTTTCGTAATTTCGTTGAAGATCCATAATTCTGAAGGTGTTTGTCAAATAAGGTCCATTACAAATTTATCAATCTCCAACCCCTCAAATATTGAGAAATTTGTAGAGTAATGCAGAGTGCAACGGAGAATCGCTCTACGTGCCACATGTGGCACGTGTGCCATTGACTGCTGCCCCTGTCGTTATCCATTCTCTCGCAAGGCAGAAAAGAGGCACCGTTTTTATGATTTTTATAAGCGAAAAAAGACACTTTTTGAGAAGAAACCGAAATTATTTGGCAACCTGAGGATTCTTCTAACAAATATCACAAACGACTACAAAAGGAATTTGAAAACTTATACAAAAGGATTACAAAAGAATCGTTACTGCTTTTAAGTTTTCCTCCCATACGTGCATCTGTTCGGATGTGGCATTGATATAGACTTTAGTTTAAAGGAAGATAATGTTTGTCCACAAAGGACCACTGCTGTGGAAAAGCTTCTGGAAAGTGAGGATATCTGCACAATGAATAGGCCAGCGTGCTCTCCAGATTTAAATCCTATCCAACATGTGGGGAGAGGTTTGAGGAAACAGCAAGACCGCATCCTCCGGAGAACACCAAACAGCTGAAACACAGGTTCCTTGAAGAGCGGCAACTCAAACCTTAAAGATCTTTGGGATAGCTAGGTATTGAGTGTGAACTCCTTTAACATTGCAGTTGAAGAAGATCCCACCGTTTACTAAGAGATTTTGGTTTGTTGTTCTTCCTTCATAGCCAGGCATTTTTTTTACTCACGCCTTTCTGTCGAAAAAGCCTCTTTCTGCCTTGTTCCATAACGCATGCGTGTCACTTATTTTTGGGTTACTGTGAGGGTTCATTAACCTTCAAGTGCTACATTGTGCCTCTATTGTGTGAATGTCATGTCATCCAGTTGATTTGTTTAAGAATTATGGCACTATCTGAAATGTGGCATAAGTTTTGAGCATTAATGTATATGGACCTGTGCATTTTTAACTTTTTGTCTTCCTCTGTCTATCTATCGCAAAATAGCCGTCACTTCAAATCCTGAAAAAAAAAAGAAAATATATATTTTTCAACCTTCAAAACAAGCCAGCTGAGTGGAGTAGTTGGTTACGGACTAGTCTTGTACGCCCATGTTTGCCGGTTCAACCCCGGCCTAAGTCGATAGATTATCATGATGTGAAAAATCGATAGTGCCCATGTTATATGATTATGCGACCGGTTAAAGATTCTTAGAGTGCCTGTTTGACTAGGTTGCTTTCGGCAGAATTATATTCCTAGCACTTTCGCATCGTCAGAGCTCAGATGCCTCCCTCTAGAGGGAGGGGGAAAGTGGTCGTCGAAACAACTTTGTGGCAATTGGTATCTACTCATATGGGGACACACTAAAAAGTGAAACCAGCTTCAGGGGAATGTACTAAGTTTGCAGTTGTAACTACCAATCCGCAGCCCCATTTGAAAGAATTTTTTTATGCGTAGTTATTGTTTTATGTTATAAATTTTAATACACTGTTAAAGTTCTGTTTTCTTATTTAATTATCTTTCACACATTATTACATTCGTAAATTTTTGAATGTATAACAATATTTTCTTACCTTGGAGAATTTATTATCTCTCTTTTTATTTGGATTTACACCCATTATCCCAATGTAGGTCCAATTGTAGTCTTCCATGTCAACTTAAGAATATTGATTAAAAAAATGAATATAAGTGAGTGAGTCAGAAACATTAAAAACATAATACATAATTCTAATAATACTTTAATCAATTTCAAAGATTAAAAATACTCAAGCAATTTCACAGCATTTGTGTGACTATTTCCAGACAAGCAGGGAGGAGGCAGGAAAATTCCTGAACACCTTGGATGCCAAAATATAATTTTAGGATTCGTCCACATAAATTGAACGGAAGTAATACTTCAGTCACTATCAATACATCATTTGATGTAATTTTAATTATCTAAGGAAAATAATTAATTCTCATCATAAAATGCAGTGAGATACGTTTAAAGCAAAAACGCTTAAAATGATATATCTGTTATCACGAAATGATACAATGGTCCCGACAAACTACTTTGCATTTACATGCATTTTTTTCTCTTTACTCGAAACAAAAATCGCTTAACACGAGAAATTTCCTTTCTGGGAATGAACAATATTCGGGAAAGATCATTCACACGCTGGCGAGATTTATGAGGTGTGTGAAATGAAAAGGACGTAGTTTCCCAGGTTTCGTAGAAAGGAGATTAACTTGGCTTTGAAATACTCTCGGAATAGCCTGTGACTAACCAGTTTTATTTATCTCTAAGCTACTTTCACTCTCTACGTCTACAAAACGCCACGCAAAAACATCTCATCTCTCACAGTTGACTTTGGAATTCAGTGATAAGTACATCCGAGTATGAGTAAAAACTAGTGTGTTTGGTTCGCATTTTTTTTCTGTTTTAGTATAATTTTTTTACAAACACAATGGCAAAAAGCTAAGGGGAAAACAAACTGTTATTTCACTTAAAAACAGATGAACCTGAACATTTTGTATTAAATTTAATTCATTTCCTTGTGAATGCTTTGTTTCATTTATTTTCATTTAAGACATGCATATATATGTATCAATACTCTAATCTATAATAAAACGTACTGAATTAAAATGAACTTTCGTAAACTTAATTGTCTTGAATATAAGTTTTTTTTTCAATATTCTTTAACACGAAAAAATATTGCAGTTCCCTTAGTCTCGTGTTGAACGATTTTCTCTGTGTATAAGACAAAACTAATCCATCAAAATTTGTTATTTTAATACTTCTTATATATCAGATGACCGAAAAGTATTGCTACACTTTTAAATTTACATTACAAAGAAACAAAGATTTTCAAAGATTTTTCCCCATAAAGAGAATATCACAATTAGTATGGCTAACAGATGTCTTAATGGAATACGAAAATAAATGAAATCGAATGTAATCGTAAGAAAAACAAAGGTTCTATTGTATAAACGTCTTTAGAGAGGAGTATTAATTTGCACTTGTGGAACTTGGTCCATGTCTCAAACAGATGAGAATGCGATAAATATCTACGAAAGGAAGATTTTAACATTTATTTTTGAAGGAATTCAAGAAATGGCATGTAGCGAAGAAGTGTAGTGTAGAACTCTATCACTTATGTAAAGAATTTGACATCGTTAACTTCATCAAAGTACAACGTACGAATTAAATTGCGTTGTCAGAATGGACGAAGACCCCACCACTAAAAAAAGCCTTCAATGCCCAACTAATTGGCCAACGGCGAAAAGTCAGACCAAATCTAAGATGGATTGATGGCCTAGAAAAAAATCTTCTTGTTTTGAGAACTAAAAACTAGAGAAATCTAGCAGGAAGAAGACTGGCTAGGAAACGGCTTCTTGAGAAGACCAAAGCCCACCCTAGGCTGTTGAGCCATTGAAAAAGGTAAGAAAATATCAATTTTTTTACAATTATTTATCCCACGATATTTATGTGCGCCCTATTTATTATTCGCGTGCAACATATCGAGTCTAAACGGGTGACGTCACCTCAGCTTCCGGCAGGGTGGACAAATTTTGTTTTTGAATTTTGTACATGTCATTTTAATTTTGGATCTTGAATGTAGACATTCATATGTAGTCTAAAATATAAGCTGTACATGTGTAGCAAATTTAAATTCGATATATCATGCTCCAAAGTGTGCTTATTCTTGTGTTGAAGCCATTTTGAAACAAGAATGTTGCAAAAAATGGACGTGGCACCATGTAGTTTAAATTTACTTCAACATAAACTTTTTTTATGGAACATGAAATATTTTATATTTTTTATTCATTTTTGAAAGAGTAGAAGTACATTTCAAACACCCTATATACAATATAAACACTATCCTTGCTGACCTGTCTAAAATAATTCTTAATTTTCTACTTCAGTCCAAATTTCACAACAATGAATAAATAATTCGATATCAATACAAAAAATAATGTATGTAGGAAAGGAGTGCAGGTTTTCTTTTACTTCTTTTGATTTTTATTGTAAGAGATGGCACCACTAATCGAAACCACGTGAGTTTTAGCTGCGCGATACGATGAGGTCATGTATTTATAAAGGGGCAGAAAGGAAAAACTGGGAGTTGCACCAAAGCTTGAACGAAGGCAGGTCGGAGGAAATCGGTCTCTCCGTTGTTTTGAGAAAGAGTACGTGTTTTCGGAATTAGTATGGTGCTATCTCGAATTATTTAAAACCCCTTGTAAATAGTAAATGTTTTAGTTGTGTTATTAATAAATTAGGTTATTTTAACTCTGTGTGCTTATTTTAACATTAAAATTGAACCTTCCCCTAGACGCCGTCCCACATGTATAGTTAAAAAATAATGCATTTTGGACGGAAGATTTCTTTGAGTTCCTTTAGTGGATTAATGCTTTCAATTTGAGTGATATTTTTTGAGACTAAAACTAACATAATGCTTTTATATCCAGATGGAAAATGCTTATCACAGAGTAACAAAACCATTAATAATTATTTATAATGATAAATGTTGTCCATTTGATCGATTTTTCCAAAATACTTTATTCAAAATCTTTTGTTTTATTAAATTTTGCCTAACATTGAATTTTGATTATATACATATACATTTTGAAAATTTTAGAAAAATTAATTCATTAACTTTAGTATTATGTCAATTTCAAAAAACAAAGCAACAAAAAAAGGCACAATGCTCAATTTCAATACTTTCTATGCAAAATTTTAATCATCATTGATCCAACACTTAACAAAAAGCAAACAAAAACTGATATACGATGTCTGTTAAAAAAAATATCCAACCTTTTGATCTAAAAAAAATCTTATTTTCTTTGTGGGACAAGGATTCTAATCAAATTCAAAGTAGGACTTTTGTGACTTTACACACTCTTAGCCCAGCATTCCTTCCACTGCCGAAAACTTCTAGAAGGATTCTATTGGAATGCTGTTCAACTCCGTCATCGCGTTTTGCCTTATCTTATCTCTAATCTAAAAACGGGATCCTTTCAATGGCATTTTCATTTTTGATAACAGCCAGAAGTCTCAGGAAGCCAAGCTCTGCGTTAATAGTGTCCTGTAGGTCCTGTGCAATTGCAAAATGGAATTTTACCGTTCCACCGACAGAAGTTTGGAAACTATTTTCGCAATTGCTCTGCGCATGATCACATAAAATTGTATGTGGAGAAAAAGACTGATGTCCATTTGTTTAGCAGTCTCTCGTTCGGTTAAACGACGATCTTTTATTATCAGATTTGTACACCTTTTCAACAACAGCTGCATTTCGAGCGGTTTGTGGCCTCCCAGAACGCTGATTACTCTCTACCAACGCGTGTCTTCTTTTGAATCTGTTAAACTCCACCTTAATTTGTGTGACCCTCATAGCATCGTATCTAAACACTTGCTGAATCTTATAAATTTTTTTCCTCAGAAAATCACCAAGCTTTTGACAAAAAATTTGAAACAGTGCCTCTGCTCAAGTCGTTCAGTCATCTTTAGTGAAATAAAAAACCGGTGTAACAACCCCTCACTTGACTGCCTGCAGAAAACCACTTGTGCTCTGAAAAACAGGAAGGGGGGGGGGAATTCAAGCATGTGCATTAGACTGTCAACTTCCACTGTGCACAGTGGCGCCACTTAAGAATCTATAATGTGCACGGGAAAATTCAAGGTCGGATACTCTTTGAACATACATTATGTATTAAGAATTATAACATTTTTTTTAAAGTGTTTTTTTTAGGCAACACAATTTTGTGAATAAAAAAATCTCACAATATTTTTATGCAACGAAAATAAGCATTTGAAGAAAAAAATTATCTAAACACGGAATTTAGCTTTACTTTTTTTTCAAGCCTAGAAAAATACTTGTTTTTAATGGATTTCATAAACAACAAATAATACCTTCAGTTTGTATTATACCTTTGTAAATATCCTTTCCAACATCTTTTTTAAAAAACATTTTCCATGATGTTTTTCCACAATTTTATTAATTTTAATTTAAACACATCCGTATCTGGTTTAACATTTACGGTAGCTGTCTTGTATAATTCATCATTTTATTACGTTACAAAATGAAAGTCATATACTTCAGAATGAATTCAAATTATTATTATTATTACTTATATATATATACATACATATGTATGTATCATAACTTATTTTTTATTATAGATCTAATTAAAGAAATGAACTATAAAGCGTCAATGCCATTTTATAACTACCTCTTGATACAAAACAAATACATATAAAGATGTAGTTTTCCAAAACAAATTTAAATGGACTAATTTTTAAGGCGTATTTAATACTTATTTTCTTTACAAATATTTTTTTATTAAAAATATGATAGATTTCAATTATTATTAAATCATTTGAAATACTTAGGAATAAAATAAATTTATATCAATATTATATTAAAAATGAAGCACCTGCTACCAATAATGAATGTAACGTACCTAATTTTAATAGACTATAAAATTAACAATTTTTTAACTTTAGAATAACTCCTACCAAATTCTTAGAACTAATATTCATTATTTTACACAAAAAAGTTCATAAAAATAATTAAAAGGGTAAAAGTGAAAAAAGAAAGATATTACTTACTTCAGAACTTAAAGGTTTGAAATTTTGCTTGTGATCCTTAGTTTCCATAATATTCTTCGAAAAAGAGTTACGACAGCAAAAATTGCGTGCGATTAGTCGACAAAAGAAATTGACATAAACATGAAAAATATTAATAAAATATTCTAAAAGATAAATGCCTTTTGCTACCTGTTCGGACATCAAGTCAAACTCAATTATTTTTTCATTAATAATTTAAAGCCGAAATCACGAGCTTAAAAATGCATTGTGCGCAGTAAAAAAATTCAAATATTCTTAAGCAAGAATGAGGGAGAAACCGGACATATTAGGCTTATCAATTAAAAATTCATGTTAGGCATCTCTTTAACATGAACATTACTTTCTGGGTAGAATGCAAGCGTTCATAAACTTACGCAAATTTTTAAAATTATTTAATATTTAATATTTTCTATCATTACGTTTGAGAATATCAAACGGTACAAGCACAAAAAAAGTAAAAAATGTTATGCGTCATATTTGTGGAATTTCATGCACAGAAATTTGAATTCAAACTAAATAAAGCGTAAAAGGTAATAGGTTTAAAAGAGAATAACGAAATACAAATTAGACACGATTTTGTAATCGACAATAGATAAATCATTGAAAGCATTAATTTTCAATATGCAATTAAAAACAGTTGAATTTATATTAGTTGATAAACTTTTATGAATATGTTAATGAAAAATTTGGATTCATTTAAATATTTATCTTGACACATTGGATTGAGATCATTTCAATGTATCTTACGTAATATAAACCACGAGTTTTTTTTTTTCATTTTTAACCTCCAATAAACAACCAAATTTTTCGAAATTATTTTCCATTATAATAAATCCGATGTCTATAAACCCTGTTTGAGAACCGACAAGATTCCTTATATTTTTGTCCAATGTAGTTGTTTCAAGATCTCCACATGTATATCCAATGTAGTTGTTTTAGATTTAATTTATTTTTTCATCAATTGGGACGTTTCTAAAGAGTTCATCTTCTTGATATTCGATGAGAAATCTTTTTCTAATTTTGGTAAAAATGAAATGAGGAAAGTCAAGCCATTTCCGTTCAAAAATAGGATCAACTGGCTGTGCATTATCAGGAATAATGTACACTGGTGTGCAAAAGTTAAGTAATAATGTAAATTTTAAGCAGATTGCCATGGATTTGTAGAAAAGAAGTTATTGCGATTAGTACGATGAACATGAAATACTGTAGAAAGGTGATGCGTATGCAAATGTAAGGAACAAAACGTCATGCACAACGTGAGTATAAGCAACACGTATGCGGTTGACGCTCAAGACTACAACAAAAGGAAGAACGCAAGCGCTATTAAAGACATTTTTTGCAAGTACAAGTGTTCTTTCGTAAAATATGGCTAGAAGAGATCACCTGGATATACCTACCCTATACCGATATACCAACCTGCACGTGAAAAGAGCACGATACCACTCAGAAAGTGGCATTGCACATCACCTATGTATAGCAACAGGGCTACATGGGTCGCGGTTTACTGTGACCAGACGCCTTCGTAAATCAGCCTATTCACCCGACGTACAGAACACTGCATTTCTTTGAAATCTGTACCGTTTAGATTGGTGTAAGGAGCACAAAAACTGGACATCTCATCAATGGAATTGTGTCCTCTTTACGGATGAGAATTGTTTCAGAACCACAAGGGATTCTCAACGTCAGTTGATTTAGAGAGAGGTCGGGACACGGTTTCTTCCTAGTAACATCACGTAAAGAGACCATTACGGCGGTCCTGGAGTTGTCGTCTGTTAAGGTAATATGCTGAACGAGTGGACTTAACCCCACATTTTCGATAGAAATTCTATAACTAAAGATCACTATTGTAAGGATGTGATCCTTCCCCATGTGTGTCTGTTCCGAAATGCTATTGGACCAAACTTTTATGGATGACAGTGCACAGAAAAGCCAGACTACTGATATTCGGCAGCTTTTTCGAAAAGGAAAATATCACAGGAATGGATTGGCCGATGTTCTACCCTGATTTAAATCTCATGAAATATGTGTAAGAGTATTTGGGGAGACGCCTCGTGGTACGATTATATCCTCCGAGTAACATCCAACAACTGAAACATATGCTGATTGAGGAATGAGCACTCTTGCCTCACGAACGGTTGGACAATCTGGTGCTGAGTATGGAGAGACGATGCGAAGCAACCATTACAATAAGGGGAGTGCATGTACCATACGACTGTTTGTTGTTCTTCTTGAACAGACAATCCTGTATAATGATACTACGAGTTCCTACAATAAATCCTTTTTTTGTTTGACTTCATATGACATGCATTGTATTTTTTTTTTGCGCAACTAGGCTTTTGTCATCGTTTAAGTACAAAATTCTGTCACTCATTTCTGAATTTCGTGTCTCTAATATCATTTCTCGTGTTTATGGCAACAAAAATACCCGTTGCTTAAATTTTGCTCATCGATGTGCTTATGCTTTGATTTTTTATGTCATCAATCTCAGTATCAGTTTCTTAGAGAAGTCTCTGCAGGCTTTTTTTATTTCTAAAAGACACATATATTCGTCAATATATTCGGCTTACAATTGAAGCGTCCGAGCAACTGAAATCTTTGAGACAACAGGAATTTCCTGTCGCAATTGAAGCTCCCGCTGTAACACAATGATCAATTACTGAGTTTTACTTTCTTCAGATATGGAGTTTCTTCTGAGTTATCACTAAGAAGACGAACATTATTTGAACAATTGTTTATAGATTTAGAAACTTTCAGCTTTATGCTGTGTTTTATTACATTTCTGGTATGTTATAATTAGTTTTAGCAGTGAATATTCGAAATGTGGTCAAAATTATTGCAGTTAAAGCATTTTAGTTCACCTCTTTCATCGTGACTTATATCATACAATTTCTTCTTTTTGTTGATAGCAAATGGATAACAATTTAAAAAGTTCTATTTGTCATGATGCCCTTCCTCAAGCGACCTTTTAAACTAAATCAACAGGTGAAACAACTTAGAACACAATCATCAATGAAACAGTATTTTTCTTCGTGAGAGAGACTTTGCGTTTTATCTCATCTGCTATAGTAAAATTAGATACTTTTACCATCGTAACCATGCCAGAGCTCTCAAAATATGTCACTAAATTCTCAACCCACATTTCGCATGTTTTGTAGGCGCTGAATCGGTAGTCATGTGCTTCGTCTCATATTTTTCCGCTTGTTTCCGTCCTAAGCCTAACCTTTCGTTGATATATTTATATATTAAAAATATATATAAAATAATAATAATAAAATTTTCAAAAAATGAAATTAAATAATAAAATTAGTTATATTTTTCTTTTATTGATTATTATTTAGTTATGATTACTTACTTTTACATAGTATTTTTCGACTAAGCGCTCTATATTTCCGTCAGCGAATCCCATTTTTGGAATTCGTGTGGTTTTATTCAATGTCAGCAATATGGTTGCTATAGTACGTAATTCCTAAAATTTCATAACTTCTCAAACTTATCCCCTTTAAATCCAATCACTCATTCATTAAAAAATTTTTCAATTCGTAAGCATTATTTTTCTATGTGCTTCTTACATTCTTATTCTTCGTAAATGGTTTTAGGAGACACTTTTCTGATGTTAATTTATGTATCTGAAAATCTTCTTTATAATCGTTTGAAATTTCATCAGTTTCACTGGTGACTTGACTTAGTAACATCATACTGCAGTAAGCAAAGAAATAAGAGACCCAAGTATTTTCCTGTACATCAGCTTAATGATCAAATATAATTGACCCTTTCGTGGGCCTTGGGAAGATTACTTCCCATCTGCATGACCTTACAAAATACACCTGTGGGAAGCGCAAAATCCATTACAATATACAGGCCTTGCTTTTATAACAACGAGAAGATTAATTCCTAACTTCAGTTTTGTGCTACTGCACATAATCCAACGATTATAAATATAAAATTATCTCGTTTCAAGTTTTGCATCAGATAATGAAATTCTATCTTTGGCTTTATTAGCTTGCTTACATAGATTTTGACTGTCAATGGTATTAATAGATCTACCTTCTGCTTCAATTATTAATTTTAGAAGCTCAAATTCCATTTCCACTTTCGTTTTTCTCTTACAAAATTTCTTTTTTTCTTCTTTCAGAAATTATGATTAACCATTCCTTGGCATATTATTCATCGTGCTTTTCCCTCGCTCTAAAAGTGTATTTTTTTAAAAATCTCTCATCTTAAGACTGTCATTTACCTCTTCTCTCAATTATTCGGTTAATATTTTTTTGCGTTAACGAATAGACATCTTTGCATTAATAATCAAGAAGTACTTATAATTGTGCACATTTATCTTAGTAATTCCATAGAAATGTCGAAGTTTAAGAGGCAAACGATATTGGTTCGCGTTCATTTCTTCTATGATATTGATATTTTGATGAATTTATAAATATGCTCTAAATGTAAATTATTTTAACGTATTGGTATAATTTTCTTTTTATACTTTGAACTTAAGATATATGAAAATTACCCTTTTTTGTAAATATATGCTTCAATAGAAACTATATTACATAAATTAATGCAACGTAATTTGGAAGTCGAAGTATTTTCACAATTCTCAGTTCTGTTAGCTTCTTGTGTAAATTTTTCTTGTTTTATTTATTTACAAAGTGCTTTCAAAACAAAAGGAAAAAGCATTTATTCGATATAAAATAAAACTTCTCGAAACTGATTCTTAAGTGTACAAAGCGTAAACACATTGCAGCAAAAAAACCACCATCTGTCTGCTGCCAGTTTCCTCTAAAGAAACATTCCGTCTAATAATAATTCATAAGCACGCTATGCTAAGGTCATAAATAAAATGTGCTTACATAATTATTTTAAAATATTTTAAATAGTACTCATTCTATTCTGGCCTTTTTTTCCCTGCTTCTCATTCGAAAATAAAAACCGAATAAATTTAATATAAACCTTTTTTTCCGAAATTTTCTCTGTATTTTTAATAGGAATTCTATCTTTAAAAAGTAATATTTTAAAAACTTTTTTTTGGGTGGGGAGAATTTTTTACAGTGCATTGTAATTTTCATATATTGTTTTGGAAATCACAAGATATTTACAAGTCATTCATATATTTAAACAATTCTAAACTTCAACAAAATATAAGAAAAAGGTTTTTTTTCATCTGCATGTGATTAGGATACATTAAAAATCTTAATTCAGAGCCTCAATAGCGGTCAACCTTATAAATCTATAGAAAAATCATTATCGTTGAACTTTCTTTTTAATATTTCAACCTTTTAAATAAAATTTTTAAAAAAAGCTTTTTCATTTTTAGATATTTTTTTTTTCAAAGTAACTGTTGCACAGTTTTTTAAACAGATTATTTTCATAAAGACAAAAAAAATTAATTAGAGAGCCTTCTAAAAGTTTTTTTTCCAAAAAATGTTCCGACCGTAGTATGAATTCTTAAAAGTAATCATTTAGAACAAATAGATATAAATGAATGCAGAATTTATTTTAAAAAATAAAACACATCACATGATTATTATCATTATTTTTATTTTCATCTAATCACATCTAAAAGCATATATATATATAGTTTTAATTATTATACTTTTATAATAACAAACTTAAATACAAAATTCAAAAACGAAGAAATTAAAAATGCGCATCAGATAAACATTGCAGATACACAAACAAATTCCTTAGACTGTGTATTCACATCTTAGACATGCATGTGTTATGATAGCTACATAAATAGTACATAGTGTTGTCTTCATGATTCATAAACAGTCTTCAAGAAAACATTTTTGACTGGTTCTGGCTTTAATGATTTTTTTCTCATTCTCTCGGCCATGTATCTTATTGGGTACGAAATTAGGCAATAAATCTTTTCAAAGAGATCGAATATGAGAGAAAGTCCAAACCACATTCCCATGAAGCCTCCAATGTAGCTGAACATTTCAGCACGCTGGAAAAAAATCAAATTACATTTGTAGATTCGATAATTTTAGCAAACATGGAGAAATGCCTTAATGTATAAAATGAATTACCGAATCATTGATAATTAACACAAGAACAATCTTTAAGGTAAAATAAATTTTTAAGAGCATTTAATCTATCCAAAACGTTAACCAAATATGTAGTAGCAGATAGAAATGATAAATACACTGGTGTATATATCATTAGCATAAATCATAAAATGCGAAAAACATGAAGTAAATATTCGTAAAATTATTCCAAATATCTTGCGGATATTAATTGGGTGAAGAAGAAACATTGGGTTTATGCAAAACTTTTCAGTCGACTACGTCCTGCGCGAAACACCGGCGCATGTCGGAACGCGGTGAAACCGATTCACGCAGCATAGGCAGTTCAGACAAGTTTCGTGCAACTGCTGTGTGAAGGAACGTTGTTAACCATCAAACAAGGTGAATGATGGCACAAAGACGCCAAATGGACATGTTTACGAAAGAAACAATCGTTGAAATGCTGGAATCCTCACCATCACAAACCGAAATGTCTCGAATTCTGAATGTGGACCAGTCTGTGATCTCAAGATTGTGGCAGAGGTTTCAAAGAATGGGAGATGTTACCCGACAACCAGTATCAGGTCGAACAAGAGTCACAACCCCTCGCCAAGACCGATATCTGGTAATAAGTGCGCGGCGTCAGAGGGGCAGTACTGCCAGAGCACTGGGTTCGGCGCTCACAGTCGCCACAGGAATGCGAATTTTGAGACAAACTGTTTACAGGAGACTCAATCATGCTGGCATGTATGCCAGAAGACCAGCAGTTTGCATTCCCCTCACGTCTCCGCATAAACGCGCTCGTTTGAACTGGAGTTTGAAATATCAACATTGGAGTGTGGGAGAGTGGGCCAATGTGATGTTCAGTGAAGAGTCCCGGTTTAGTCTGAGTAGTGATTCTCGGAGGGTAACGATATGGAAAGAACGTGGAACACGTTTTGAACCAAGAAACGTAACGGAAAGACATCATTTTCCATCAAGGGCAGTAATGGTATGGACAGACATCATGATGGACGGCCGCACAGACCTCCATTTCTTTGACACGGGGTCTGTGACTGCTCAAAGGTACAGAGACGAAGTTCTTGAGCCTTATTTTCGCTTGTTTCGAGGTGCTGTCGGTCCTGACTTCATATTCTTGGATGATAATGTGCCATGTCACCGAGCGGTGCTGATTGATGACTTCCTTGAAACGGAAAACATCCAGCGCATGTCGTGGCCTACGAACTCCCCTGATTTGAATCCTATCGAGCATGTATGGGATATTCTCGGGAGAAAAATTTCAGCCCTTTCGCACCCACCAAGCTCCGTTACAGAACTGAAGAGAGCTGCTCTCCAAGAAGCTTGGAACTGTTTGAGCCCACAACTCATTCATCATCTCATAGCAAGTATGGTAAATCGTTGTGCAGCGTGCCTGGATTTCAGAGGTGATCACACGCCTTATTAAACTGCATCATCAGTATTTTATTTAAGGTTTTCTTTCAATTTTCTTTAAAGTGTGAATCCTTGCTATGCTCAGTTTTTTTTCAATCTGCTACTTTGGATAGTAAAATTAATTATTATCATTCTTTTGGTTTGTGCTTCCTTATTTTATAACCAGTTTACACTCGCATATCACGTTTCCCGCCATTCCGATGTACAGTTCCTTCTTTATTCACATAATTATCAATTATACTTAACTTTTGGACACCAGTGTATATTTTCTTTTTTAAAGAATGAATTATAATGAATATTTCAATGGATACTTGAAATTATGTTTCTTCGATTTATTATATAAATGAAATAAATTGTTGGCCTTCTGAAATGCATCACAAAGCTGGAAACATACAATAAGTGTGAAATTTGCATCATGTGCAGACTTCGGAAAAGCATGCAAATGCATTGCAATGCAAATCGTTTGAATTTACCCTACTTGCCCTACCTTCAAATGCTACATAAAAGTAAAATGGAAGGCCATTTTTAAGTATTGTAATTGTGTCTTTCCTCTGCCCCTCCCCTTCGAAACCGTCAATTTTCTTCGTCCAAGAATACAGAAGTCATTCGAACACATTTTTAAATTTAACATAGAAATATTTACAGGTTCTTTATTTTCCTTTCGAGAAATCATTGAGCGTTTCTGATAATATCAAGCCATACTGATCCGAATATGTAATAAGGAGGGGAAAAAACAATGAATGGATATAATTTCACCAGCCTGGTCACACACCACCGACGATGGCAACAACGAACTGTACTGCAACATTGAGAAACCCAACGCAGGAATCAGCGTCTGTTGCATAACTATGCCAATCTGAATCATTCGGCGATGTCTGCAGCAAATGGAATTTTGAGCAAAGCGTGTATTATTACTATTACCTTTGACTCTACAATCTACACCAAAAGCTTAAGCCACTGCAATGGTGGGTTGAACGTGGAACTTGAACAAATAAATGCATAATTCTTACATTACATGTTACAAGACTGACTCTTCATCTAATATTACGGTTTAAGGCACCATTGGAATTTTTATATCTAATGAGAATTCTTGATATACTCAATAAGAATCATAGTGCCTTTTAAGTTTTTAGCTTATTGTCCTTTAATGATAGTCAAGATTTAATCATACAATGCGAGTGTAGCGGTATCATCTATTTAACCTCCTCAAACCCGAGACAAAAATAAAAGCTTGATATTTTGTAAGAGGTACTTAAATAGTTGTTTTGATCACTCTGATGTTGAAAAGGGCAATAAAATTTTTTTTGTTAATTTATAGAAACTAGAGCATTTATCACATATGATACACCAGGAACAAAAAACTACAATCAGAATTTTTTTAAGTATTAAAGTATCCAACTACCCTAAAACTGTGAATTTTGCCAAAAATTGACAATTTTTTTTATGATTTTATTTTATGGGCCATCTTATTAGCTTTATAAAAATACCAAGTTTATCATTTTCCATTAACTAGAACAAAAACTACAAGTGTTTTAGTAAAAGCAGATGTGTGTGATATTTCTTGAAGCAAGATGTCATACTTTAAAACGCGTTTACCTCGAAAAGTGATTTTTTGAAAATAATCAAACGGAGTCAGCAATTGCTAAAAAATTCTGAACATATATAACTGTGAGATTTTTTCTGTAAGTTCTGTATAATAGTAGAATTGTTTTAACCTTCAGATTTATCAATTACTGTTTTATTACAAAATTTACAGTCCCTTATGTGAATATAATCACTATCTTTTTAAGCATTTTCATATAGTAACCGAGATAAAGTGCTCTAGTTTTTGTAAAAAAGAAAATATATCTTATCTTGAAGGTCACTTCAAAATTGAATAATATAGCAACACATTAGATTGAAAAAATTGAAAATTTGTTCATAAACCTTTGGTGCAGAATGGGCCGCGTTTATGCTATTTTTTGTCAATTTTTACCTATTTTTTCTCATTTTAGTAATAATAATTTCTTTTTCTCTTCTTAATTTTAGCACATTTTTCTTAAAATGCACTAAACAAATCTAAAAATAACAAAAAAATCCCCATATCTTCTGTTTTTTTTTTTTAAGTTGTCACAACCAGTCGGATACCTTAAGCAAGGTTGAAACAATTAATTTATTCTTAGTTTTTAATCACACAATACATACAATGCACAAATTTAACATGAAAATTAAGTTTCTTTGGCGTTTTAGGTTTATATTAAAGTATTATTACATTATTTTTTATTTTTGTGAAATGCCTTGAGACCATTTCTAGTGATTGTAAAGCATAGAAAAGCTTTGCACTTTTCCTATGCAGTGCTCGGCCATGAGAAGGCCGAGCATTTCTCATTCTTGCTCCTATGAGTCCTATCCCCAACCATTTCACGCATATACCTAGCTTTTTTGTTATGAGCCGCTTGATGTGGAATGCAAGTCATAACTCGGCGTTTTGGAGGGGGCTCATCATTCACACACCTCAACTAAAGTTTTTAACTCAAGAAATAATTCTATCAAACTTCAATACCCCCAAAAAATATAACTAAAAATTGAAACAAAATTGGCTTCAAAGATATGTTTACAAGTGATTGGGTCCCATTGTATCACTATTGTATCACAAGTGATACAAACAAATTTCACAAGTCATTATACTTCAATATTTCAGTAAAAATTTCTTTTCTTGCCATTAACTAGTAAAAAGTACATATACAATGAAAAAGCATGTTTTAAAAACAGTTTAATATTTGTATATAAATAAGAAAAAATACTTACTTCGACGACGTGCGCACATCTTGTTTTTTTTTAGACGCTACTAGAAATCGCTATCATGGACAGGTACTGTCATGTGTTGACTAAAGGAGAAAATTATTTGAGGTATTTCACTTTGTATCTCATGTGATACAACGGGTACCAAATTTGTTTTTGCTGTTCAGCCTTCACAAAAAAATTATGAAACTTTTGTATCACATGTGATACAAGGGAACCGAGGAGTATAAACCAGTAACAGCCTACGAACTAAAGTGACCATTTTCATCACTTTAGTGGTATGTTACGTGCTTACGTAACCGAAGGTCATGGGTTCTGTCCTCTTGATTTACGCACTTCATTTGGTGATCCTGGCTGAACTAAGAAAAAGAGCGTAACCATCTGAAATGCCATGGCGCCATCTACCAGTAAAAAAGAGCAACCAAAAAATTTGTCAGACTCACTTGACGCAATTCCTCCAATTAACACAACAATCCACACGCTCGCCATAACAACTATATAGTTCGTTCACCTATCCACCGACTCATTAATGAGGGAGTGTGTAGCGGTATCATCTATATAAGCCAGTAACAACCTCCGTACTGAAGTGATCATTTTCGTCTAGTGGTAAGTTACGTACTAACGGAACCGAAGGTCGCTGGTTCTGTCCTCCAGATTTGTGCCACTTCACTGAATTGAATGGCTTATTAAAAATTAAGCAATAGAAGGCTACTGCAATTGACTCGGTAACTTTGAACTACTGTTAAAAGACGAGGATGACGTATGAGCTGTGGTATCACTTTCTCCAAATATCCACACTATACCTGCGTGAGGACTTTGAGTCTAAGCAGCTTTAATGATTAATGTGCCACTGGTCACGAAATCGCGACTATGACTGTTACCAGGGCCACCTGATCAATTCGAGACCTTCTATACCACCCAATGTTTGAAAATATATTATTTCATACCAGGTTGTGCTGCTGCTCTGATCCATAAACTCTCTTGACCTTCCCCCTATCGATATAAGATGGAATGGTTCATGTCTTAAAAAATAACTGTCCCACTATACCCCATAGAGTTTGTAGTAAAACATTCAACCATAGTAATTACTTTGACATTGTGTAAAAGCAAAACATGGATTCAAATACCAAAGAGCATATCAAAATCCTCTTTCTCTTAACGTCGAAAAGGGAAGTATTAAGAAGGCGCTCTAAGGCATCGAGATACGTATTGGTGACGGACATCGTACTTTTGATCCGTGGTCGGGAGACGGCTGTGTGTTGAGAAAAGTTTCATTACTAAAAACTTATTTCTCCATTTCATCAAGTCAAACGAAGGCGCAATTTAATTAATGAAGGCTCGGACAAGTAGCTTTGCTGAAACATTCTTGACCTTAAACTCTAAATGATCGTAACCACTGAAATATTCTTTATTACGCTGAATTTAAGATTTTCCAAAAGGAATATTTC
>BMAO01033615.1:0-12356 GCA_019973975.1 Trichonephila clavata | reverse complement strand
GAAAAATAACATTGTATTTTGTAAATTCATGTTTGAGTTCTTAATGATTTGTTTATAACAATGATAATAAGATTCAAGATTAATAATATAGGATTTAGTAAACGTATCACTGTATCAAATATGGTTTGGGATTTCAGTTTTATATCGCAGTGTACATGTACCACTGGAGATTGCTAGAGATAGATTTTGAAGGTAAAAATCCATGGGGAAAAGTGCCTGTCTCGGGGAAAGAGAGAATAAATGCGACAGACTTAATTTAATTAAACTGCTGTGTGATGTGTGTGTCATATAGTAACACAGTTAAATATCACATGAAGTGTATTAAGTTAATATGAATAATATGCTTTATATATATTTTGAAAGAAAAATAGTTATTTTAACATTAACATGACTTAAGAAAAATGTTGAAAGCATATATATATTTATTTTATTAAATTGTTATATTTTTTAATTCCTACTATTAGCTCACATTCTCTCGAAACTTATATATATATGTCATGTCCAAATTTTCAATCGTTTATACAATTCTTTCTATTCATCCAATCAGGTTAAAATAAATTTTTTAAAACTTGTAGGGGATGACACTTGATGTTAATATAGTTTTTTTTCCAAATATTAATTCATTAATTACTGGTTAATTAAATTAATTACCAATTAGATTTATTTCTATTGTTGTAGCAATGTAGTTGTTAAAACAATAACAAAATTTAAATTTCTTGGTGTGGTATGGAAATTGGAAAATGAAGTGCAAGCATCTTTGATTGCCTCATGGTGCTTTGTTAACTGTGACATTAATAAAGAATTAATTAACCAATCTGTTTGAATGTTGCCGATCAAAGAATTTATAAAAAGAATGTCGATCCACAAAGTTATCGGGGGCCAATGATGCGACCTAAAGATTTTTTAATTTTTGTACTTGATGTATGAATTTTGTTCATTCGATGTCGTAAAATCCGGTATATAATGCACACCTATACTTTCAATCTGCATTTTTTTTTTTTAAGGTATGTTCACCGTATCACGCGCATCCTTTTTTTTTTAACAAAGAAATCTGAAATGTAAGTATACAATGCTCTTGCGTATTGAAGTCATTTTTTCGAGGAATTATCCTAGACATTTGAAAAAATAGTATACTTCTTGAATTAAACTCTTTTAGTTTGTAAGGCATGCTATTTCTTTTAAATAAACAGTATTTCGATATGTAAAGAAGTAATTTTTTTATCCTCCTCTTTTGTTATTTTTAAAGCTATTGTTTTTATTCACGGCGTATGACGCGCACCTTTGAGTTTCGATCTCACTTTTCGTGTTAAAACTGTGCGGGGTTATTCGCCGGATTTTACGGTACTTATATTACATCTCCTACTTATATTTACACATTTATTCTCAATAATAGCTAGTAAGAGGAAGATTTGCTTGTGAGTTAGTTTATTTTATTTTAAATGTTAAAGAGATCAGTATTTCGTAGTTGAAAAAGTAGAAAAAAGATAATAAAAAAAAGAAACGAGTCTTACAGTAGTCGCATATCATGTGTAACATCTGACTTTTTATCATGGTAAATAGGCAATAGTGACTTTAATCCTGAAAAAAATGAATCGGTTATGACTGGAAATAATTTTCTATCGAATAATTCTATCTTTAATGAAAATTGTATTTAATTAACACAAGGAGTAATGCAGTTTTTTATCAAAAATATTTATTATTGTTCAATTTGGGGAAGAGTGGAGATATAGATTTATGAAAACTAAAGTATGACACATATACTTGTGATTTCAAAGTATTTAAAAATCGTTGTGAAAAATGGCGTCAATAACAGTACCACTGTTAGCTGTCGAACATTTCGAGCTTGAGTTCATCTTTCAGAAAAGCTATGAGCGGTTCAGCTTCTGGCAAATTGAAGTTAACGTTAAAATCACCACTCAAAATTATGGAAAGCGAGAGAAATTTTTTTTTAAAAAAGAGCAGAACCACCTTCGGTATACGGTAAAAGTACAAAATGCAGGAAATCTTTAATTTTTTTTAACTGTTTGATTCGGAGAAATGTATGCGACCACCAAAATAACAAGACTTGCTGGTATGTGCGGTAGGCGGGCGTCTTAATTGCTACTACAGTTGGACCCCCAGACGAGGGTAGCGAAGAGACACCGTCAAGTGCATGCTTAAAAATTAGAAATATTAGAGAAAATTAAAAATACCCGTTTACTGAGTTAGTTTTTTTTTAATCGAGAAATCTTTTTTAATCACAATTAAAAATATTATATTGACAGTGACAGGAATTAACCTCAACGTATGAAAATGATAAGCACGTAAATATTTATTCAAATAATTCTATGTTCCTTTCTCCTATTTTTTTTAAGAATGATGAGCTTTGTCACACGTTTACCAGGAAATATAATTATTTAATATATGGTTTACACATATATAAATATATCCTCAGATTTCACACACAACGAGCCCTGAGACTTTGACAATTGAACGTAAGAATCACAAGTTTATTCTGGATGACGTCTAATAAGACTTGCTGGTATGTGCGGTAGGCGGGCGTCTTAATTGCTACTTCAGTTGGACCCCCAGACGAGGCTAGCGAAGAGACACCCCAAGGCGCTAAATTGGTCAAATCAAACAGCGCGCGCTTCCCCCGACTTCCTGTTACGCATTTCCGTCCCTTCTCACGAAATCACTCCGACAAATATCCAGCAACCGAGAGTAAAGATGTTACACATAAAAAAAACATATTGTTAATGACAATTGCTAGGAGTAGATTCTGATGTTGATGCAATTAATTTGTTCTATGGTTATGGATTAGGTATTCGTAAAATAAATTTTTTACAATTCGATTTAATACAATTCAGTGCACTTCAAACGAATTAGTGATACTATATGTACTAAATTTTTGAGGAGGTTAGTAAAATTTAAAATATTACTAAAATCGTTATCAAGAGACAAGCTGAATTTTTATTTGTTCTGAAGACTTCCCTACGCGAAGGCACAACTCAGAGTTATACATTGATCCCAGCGTTTCTTGACCTTTAAAAGACCGCATTTTAGAACTCTGCAGATGGCGTGGAAAACATTGCTCTATTTCTTAAATGACGTCATTTGTGTTGTCAAATCTCAAACAACGCAATGACTTTTTGAGGCGTAGAAGTTTTTGCCACAATCAAAACATCCTCTTTTTGAAATTGTATTTCTTATAAATTAGTCTCTTTCGATGGGTTATTACGTCGCGCATTCAAGTATTAAGGTACTCGTATGAGATTTTAGTTTTTTTCTCCTTATTTTTCATCTTAGTACATTTCGTAATGAATGCCGTTTGAGTTAATTTTTAACAATTATAATATCTATTCGCAGAGTGAAGCGGAAAATGTAACGCAAGATATAAAAATACAAATAATTTCAGTTTTTTTTTAGAGAATTCGAATAATTTTCATGAAATCTCTGTTGAAATAAAAATTTTGATTAAATGATTTTCTTTTTTGAATAACGACCAGACAAATAAATATCCTCTTTTCTAACGATAAGAAATTAATTTTTATAATTAAAGTTTATGTATTTAATGAATTCATTATAAGCTTCCAAATTTTTAGAGACAATTCATGGTATTACAGCATTAAAAGAAAAGGTTTTATGAAAAAAAATGGCAACATATCGCACATGTTTAGATTTAGAAGATAATATTAAAGAGTAAAACAAATTAGGTATGGGAATTATAAATATTTTGCATTTTGATGCTAGTGAAGCTTGCTATATACTTGGAAAAAAATTAAGCAGCTTGTAAAAAACATGAAATATTTTTCTTTAATCTTTGTGCAATTTTCCGATTTTCTACTATTCATTGGAAGAAATTTTAATATTTGACGAAATAAAAATTATAAAGTTCATAAATATTATGAGTTTTTTTCATTTATCACTCTCCGGTGTATATATGTAAGAAACTTGTAGTTTTTTTTATAAGGAAAGATAAAATTACCGCATCAATTTATGAAAATAATGCTTAATTATTCAAATATACTAATTGTATTTTAATTATTGTTTACAAATTAGTTTTGTAAAATAAAAATTATTTATAACTGATATAAAAAAAAATGTTAGAATTTTCTTAGAAAGCATATGATTGCAAATTTAGTGTGACATTTCAACTAAAATATGTAAAACAATTAAACAAGTTATATGAAACAAAGATTTTGCAAAAATGCATTTCTTTTTCACAAAAACCAATTCCATATGAAAAAGGTAAACAATAAAAAGCAGATAAAAAAAAATAAACATGAGGTATGGATATTAATGGTTGCAAAAAGAATGAAGGGGCTCGGCCGGGATTTGAACCCGGGACCTCTCGCACCCAAAGCGAGAATCATACCCCTAGACCACCGAGCCATACTTATGACTATAAAGTTAGCTATAAATACCTTTTGTCTTCTGTTTAAGGTCAATTATTGTATTTATAATTTTACATAGTTATACATTTCAAATCCTTTTACACCTTCAAGAGGGATATCTAGGATTTAACTGAGGAGGATATTTTGAAAAAAAAAAACAGCCGAACCTATATTAGCATTCTTTCTACCTTTTTTAAAATTTCAAAATTATATTCTTCCATTTATTTATCTCTTAAAAAGCTGTTTGTTCTTTTTAACCATGAAAATAAGATAAATTTTTAAAAAAGTAATGTTTTAAACGGCGTGTATGCTTAAAGGAAACGAGTAATCAAAGGATTTTGTTTCAAAAAATTCCGAAAATATTGTTTGTAAAAACATTATACTAATGTATATTAGTAGCTGTGAATGCTTCGTTTTTAGGAATGTTTCGTAGATTGTTTCAGAAATAAATTAAATTGACACAGTTAATTTTTTTAAAATTCATGTCCCACATTTTTGTGACAACAAGCAGAGGAAGGGACTTCTGAAAAATAATGGGTTCGGCAGGGATTTGAACCTGGGACCTCTCGCACCCCAAGTGAGAATCATACCCCTAGACCACCGAACCATGCACATTAACAGTACGTCAAAAAAGACAAATAGTCTTACGAGGTTAGTAAAGGTTCCGAGTGTATTTAGAATCCATCTCTCCGAAATGGGTAAGCGTAAAATATATTAGTGGCGCCACCTACAGTTGTAAAAAGAATCTAAACATTAACGCTGTTAAACAAAAGATTTTGAGCAGTGTTTATGCTAAATTTCTTATTTCTTATTGTGCTATAATTTAGTTGATTAATTTTCATTTAAAATAATTAAGTATAAAAGTAGTTTTGAGTAGCTTGTTTTAAAATAATATAAGCCTGATACGGAAGAAAAAGGAATTAAATAATTTCAAACTGTTAAAAATATTCCATGCACAAATAATCAAATCTTACAAAAATATTAACTTAACGAAAAATTATATAAATAAGTCTTAAGGTTTTGGACAGATAAAACATTAATTCGATTTCCAAAAGTAACTATATATATATTTATAATTCCAATTTTTTTTAATCTTTGACTTATCACAACCAGAAATATAACTATTGATAAAATTGAACATTTAAACCAACATTGATAAATTTGAAAAAGAAAATATATAAGTTGTAATATGAGTAAAATTAATAGAGTAAAAAAATAATTGATTTATTCCTTACTCAGTAACAAAAAGATTAATAAAATTGAAAAATAAAAATTCAGTTGGAAACCTATTTCACTGGAAAGTAATCCTTAATATAAAAATAATAAACAATTAGCTCAAAATTTCGAATAGCGAAAAAGAAGAAAATATAATTTATTTTCTGAATAACTGAATTTCGAAGAAAGATTTATATCTCACCAGTGTTGATTTAAGTCCTTTCCGGGCCCTGTGGGAGCCGATCTACAGTCTCCCTTAGCACTGGAGGATCAAAATTTATAACAAGAAATTCTGTTAAAGTTCAGCTTATCCGGGTCCATTTGGGCCCCTGGGTCCTAATAGTGAGATCACTTCAAATCAGCTGGACACTCTAAGGAAAAGTGGAATTTCTCACTAGGTTAGTTTAAACCTTTTTATTAGTAACATTGATTTGTTCGGCTGTTTGGAAAATAATTGTCCACAAAAACAAAGTGCTAAGCAAAATTATATTAATTTGTTTCCCTTTTTTCACTCTCCAATTTTTTTACGCCCTAGGCATTTGCTTAATGTGCCTAAGCGGAAAAGCGTCTCTGCTACCACATTATCAGTGTCGAATTACTCAGAATTAGTGTGAAATAGATCATATAGTAAACTAGGAGTCGGCAATCTATGGCACACGTGCCACACGCAGTACAATTCTCATCGGCACTTTGCTTTGTCTTTCAAATTTGTCCAATTTTCAAATAAATGGAAGTTGATAAATTTGTAATGGACCTTATTTCAGGAGCATCTTCAGAATTACCAACATTTACAAAATTAAGAGTAAATCTGAAAGATAACTTAAAAAACAAGTAGAAAAAAACTTTTTTTTAAGTCAATTCCTATTCAGATCAACAAAAAAAAAAAAAAAAAAAAAAAAAATATTTTAGTTACCTTTTATAAAATAGTTTTATTAAATAGTTTATTAAATTGAGAAGAAATATATATATATGAATATACATATGACAGAATCACAACATTAAGTGGCAAATAATTTTTATTAATTATTATTAAAGTATGTATTGTCATCCAAAACAATCGTGCATAAAAAGATTCAGCTTAATTGAGTGCTTTAAAATGCATTTTATTAACGATTGAAAATTTGAACAAGATAAATGAAGAGAGAGAGCTAATAGAGTAAGAATTGAATAAACAGCTATTTTGTAAATTGTTGAATGGCATTGATGTATAGATATTTAATTGTTTGAAGAAAGAAAATTAGATGAACTCTGCTTTTCGCTTTTGATTCTACATATCTAAGTAAAAAAATCTTTCCCCATAAGAAAATATTTTGAGTGCGCAAAGAAACTGTTTAACAACTGAATGCTCAGAATCATGTCAAATTGAAAAAGTCATACATTATACCCCTGATTATGTTATATGAAAGGAGAGCGGTGTAAAAGGTACTGAGCTCGCATTAGAATTTTTATTTAACTATAATGAAGGGAAATACTTGTATTTTATGTGGTCTATTTATTTCTTGAATAAATTTTAAAAATACATACTATATGAATAATTTATTGTTATTTTTTTACTTTTAATGAAAAAATAGTTATATCATACGCTGCTTTTAACATTAAGAAATATCATTAAGTGACGCAAAATTAATATAAAAAAAAAGTGTAAATCTATATTATTGACCTCTATTCTCTTACTTTGCATGTATTACCACGGGAATAAAATTGTTTCAAAAATGCCCTAATGTGTGGCACGCTGAATCGTACTGGTAGATTGGTTTGACACACCACAGCTAAAAAGTTGCCAACCCCTGAAAAATACCATCCTCTTTTTTAGAATGTTCATCTATTTTGGACATAGCTCGATCACGTTATTAATTTCTTCCAACATTTTCCTTCAAATTGATATTTTAGAGGTAAATTTTTGAATTTGTGTTTTAATCGTCTACTAATAAAATACAGGATTTAATACTAGTTTTTTTTATTTGTTATCCAAAGTTTGTAGCCTATTATTATACTCAAAACTAACCAGATCGAAAATATTTGTAATGATCTTTATTATGGCTCGTGGATTACCCCCAACCAGCACTCGGGCCCGACATTAAGCAAATTATACATTAGCTCATAAAACAAATTGTACATAAACACAATCTGATGGCCTCCTATTGAAGAACATGGATATTTCAAATTTCGATACAGATTTTTCCCAGAAGTCAAAACACCGCTCACAGAACAAAACGGTAAAGTTCATAAGGGTTGATTATCAGGAAAAACGAAAGAAGAAAATAATTAAATAATTAAGAAGCTAAAAAGAGAAAAGTTGAAAAAATTAAAAAGCCATGTATAATTAAAGAGGTCGTTAAAAAAGTTTTTCAATAAATGAAAACCTGGAATTTAGCAATTTTAATTTAAGTCTCAAAAGTGGTCATTTCATTTCACCGCTCTGGTAGGTTGAGTGTTTAAAACCCACAAACTATCTAGCACAGTTCTATTTTGTGTCACAGGAACGTAGATCACGGCAAAAAAAGATCATTACTTTCACACATCAGTATCTCATTTGTTAATTAATTATATTTTTTTGTAATAATTACAGCGAGTTATTTATTTTATAAGTAATATTTCATTCATTAAAACTCACCTTATCACACTCTCCACTTCAGCGAATTTAGCATAATAAAGCCAAGAGGAAACGCATAAATAGTCAGATCTCTTCCTAAATGCGAAGATTCCCAATTAGGAAAAATCCTTTTCCCTTTTCCCAATTTATTCGGAATCAGCAGAAATCGCGAGACAATTCCGGCTGCGTAATTGCGGGAATGCCACCCTCATCCACAGCGGAGGGATCTACAATTTCCCGACGCATCATTTTTCTCACTTACACACCGCTTCCAATCCCCCATCGAGATAATAGATCATTAACTATTGGGGGATCGAGAACCATAAGTGACAATTATGAGGTGATAATTATCCGTGTCGAATCGATTCTGAAATCTGGCGTAAACTGGTTTGGCTCTCAACTCATCTCAGATTCCAGAAGAATTGAAAAAGGTTAAGCCGATATTTTGGCTTTTAAAGTATGTATATGTTACCGTTTAAGTGTATAGCTCATTTTTTTCATAGAACTAGGTATTTCGTTAAACAACTAGACAAGTCAGTTAAAGTATGTAATAAATAAAAAATTTCATAGTTTACCTACCTTTTGTTCTATGAGAAACCGTTGAAGAGAGTGGGAAATAAACAATTTCAGTTAATTTATAAACTAATTGATCATAAATAGCTAAAATCTCTCGAAAAACACATCTTGCCGCTGTTGTAGATGAATAATTGATAAATAATAAGGAATAGCAGATGATACAATTTACTATCTCTCATACGACAAATGTTAGTTAAACAGAGAGTGAAAAAGAATATTTTGCAGAAATAGTTATATTTTTTTTTATCCAATGGGGCTGCGGTAGTATTTTTACCATTGCAGACCCAGTACAACCCCAGGAGCAGGTATCGCTCCTTAGTGCGGTGCCATATAGGCGAATACCAATCGCCGCAGGTAATTTTGACTCCCAGTTTCCTCCACAGAAGGAGGCACCTGAGCTCTGATGATTCGAACCTGTGCTAGGATTTAATTTTGCCGAGGTTGCCCGAGCCAAACAGACACTCTAGGGTTCTTTTACATGCCATATAATCATGCGACATGACCACTGTCGATTTTCTGAAACACGAAAATCCACCGACTTGTACCGGGGTCGAACCCACAACCTTGGGTGCAGAAGGCTAGCGACAAACCAACCACGCCACCCAGCCGGCATAGTTACATTTAAATATTATATATTATTATTAAATATTATTAAAAACATACATCTCGGGAAGAAAAATTGTTGCTTCGTAAAAACATAGTGTACACTTTTTCACATAAAAATGAAAGTGAATATTAATAAAAATTTTATGAAATACATTTATTTTACTTTTCATTATTTATTAGATCAAGGATTGCTATGATGACACTTTGAATTGCGTTCCAAATTATTTTTAAGACAAGCACCTTTTTACTAGTACACATTTTTTAAATCCTTGTCCACTGTCGCAACTTTGAACTATTGCAACAGATCGAATCATTGTCAATATTCGCAACTTCTTCAATGAAAATTAATTCTCGCTCACATATACCGAACCGAGATTTAGAATACAATTGTTTTATTCAGCCATCTCTTGTTCCTAATTGGAAAATATCTCCCCCAAAGCAGCTATAATAGGCTCAAAGCTGACCAATAGCAGCTAGAGCTTGTTCAAAAATCTTTCGAGTGCCTTATTTTATGCTTTAACGACCAAGTAATCGTTATTCTCTATGAAATACTTAGTTAAATCGTAGAATTCAATAATTTTATATACTTCAATCGATTTGTCTTGTCATTTTATGAAGTACTTAGTTATTCTATGAAATAACTGAATTATACACTTTACTGGTATAAGATATAAATTAAGTATTGAATTCAAAATCTATAACAGTATTACACGTAATTAAGTGTGTGAGGAAGGAGCTATCTCTTCCCTCAGTGTGAGGAGGTCGGAAGGATGAATAGCCATATTCCAAAATAATTCCAATTTATTTTCAGTATCAACAACAAAGCAAAATCTATTAATCAAGTCTAGAGATGCACCCAAATTCTAAATATGAATTACCATAGAGAGGCCGACGAGATACCAGAAAGCTATAAATAAACAGGTCACTTACGTCCAAGATATACCTCTTAATTCTCTTAGCGACCAAAGCTAATTTAATTTCTATTTGATTAATCTAGTGCTTCTCAAACTTTCAATATTCGCGACCCAATATTCATTCATAATTTTCATCGCGCCCCCTTCAATATAACAAAATGTATTGCATTCAATAATATTATAGCTTGAGGCTAAAGTTATAATACGATTTCAACCTCTTGAGTACCATCGGCTTATATAAATGTCTCGCTCATCCAAAGCGTTAATTGTCCCGGACGTATATATACGTCTTTTTCGATCTTTTCTGTGCACTGATATCCATAAAATTATTCCGATGGCTTTGGAATGCAATAAAAGGACCCAGACTGTGTTTGCGAAGAACTTAATTATACTTCAGAGGATCTGTTTATTCCTTTTCTCACCCTCCCCCAATACATCACATACGCACTCCTATTTGGAAAGCAGTGGCATTGAGGAGCGAATTGTGTAAATTTTAATAGGCAGTTAAGGGATTCATTATAAAGCATACAAATGATCAAATTAAGTGTTAATATAAATCCATAAGGTCACTGGTAATTATCACACTTGTTCTTAACTTACTATTGTTCAATTAATTATAAAATGCATTGTACTGACTGATTCATTCACATAATTGTGTTCTATCAGTGTAGATGTTTACTTTAATATGTCAGAATGTATTTTTTGTTCGTTTACTTACAGTAAATTAATTTTTTTTAAAAAATAATCTTCTGTTTTCGACTTTTCAATATGCTCGTGCCCCCCTCGTAGAGTTATCACTGCCCCCTAGATGGGCGCGCCCCACAGTTTGAGATGCGCTGGATTAATCGTCAGTCTTACTACAGTCGACTCTCGATAATTCGAAGTCGAAGGGACCAATGAAAAACTTGGAATTATAAGGAGAGTAAGAAAAAAAAATTCGATAGTTTCTTCTAACACATTTAAATTTTAAACTATATAATAAAACAGCAATTTTTTACATATGTTTGCTTTAAAATATTTTTGAAAAGTACATATTATACAGTATAAATATTATACAGAAGTTAAAAGTCATGTATTCAAAGGATATATTTATGTAGTAATTCTCGAACAGGACTCTGGCACGCCATACCAAATCTCTTTCATTCCTCACTGGAAATAAAATCGTTTCGCACCCGGTTCATTCAGATACTCACCCGAACACTATTGGTTCTTTTAGGCAAGGTCCCGTACGTCCCATGCCCTATTTGATGTCACATTCTATAAATCACACAGATGAGACATAAATAGTTATGTCATGCAAAAAACACAATCTTCGCCTGAGGAATCGGGAAACACAAAGAAAGGGTAACAGACAGACGGTCAATCAAAGGGGCTACATTGCAGGGGAGACAGGTAGAGACAATACAGCACAAAACATGTAAGCTCCAACCTGTTTGCTGACAATCCCGAGGTGCCCTAGTGATCCTTTCCTTTTCCCACGGGGTTTACTGTCTTTCGTAAACATGGGCTTCACGAACCCGGGATACCCTAGTGATCCTTCTCTATTTTCGACCCTCTTTCTTGTCATTGAATTCATTCTTTCTTTCTCTCTTCCCGTCTAGACCACAGATATTAAAACAAATGTTTGGTGCAGTATAGCCGAAATCGGCGCTTGCGCCAATTAACCCCAAAATCACTCACTCCAACCTGTTTGCTCCAGGACTCTAGATAGTAAGTGTTTGAACTGTGTGTCATGAGTTTTATAAGATAAACTTCGAATTTTTTGCGCGTTGTAGTCTGGTCAGCCACAGATTTTACTTCGAAATATTGAGTGTACCAAATCGTATTGTTTTGGCTCGAAATATCGAGTTTTTTTTAGGGACTGAGCATATTCTTCGAATTAGAGAGAGGTTCGTATTATCGAAAGTTTGAATTAACGGGGTATCCCCGCCTCACTATATGTTTAATCTATTGTTGCTAGCCATAGCAGTCTAACTTCTCTCTCTCTCTAATCTCTAACTCGAAAGTTTAATCTTTATATACAAGACTTAATTTGCATACTCACATCTTCTTCTTCGCAGGAAGATTTTCAATAAA
>BMAO01033614.1:0-16798 GCA_019973975.1 Trichonephila clavata | reverse complement strand
GGAATTGGTCAACGAGAAGAGGCAACTCCTACTATATAGGATGTGTTGATACAGATGGTTGATAACGTCTGGTTCAGATGATCTTGAACCATGTTGGGCTGTCACGCCTTAGATGATGATGGCAATCATCAAAGTCATGGTTACTTATGTTAAGATGAGCACGGATTGAATACAAACTCTTTTTGAGCACCTGAATTAAAAGGAACATTAAGTGAAACCGTGTCTCCAATCCAAACATAGTGTAATATAGTGTGGAAGTTAGGAGAATTAGTATTAGAATACCATTGGAGATTTCTTCTCAGTCACTTGATTGTGGTTCAAATGAAGTCTATTGCCAAAAGTCATCGTGTATATGCAATTTCAATTTCAAATCAGACAACTGAACAAATAGCAAAAACACACGCATCCATTTTTATAAACATCTAAAAATAAATAATTTAAGATTTGCAGGAGATTTAAAATTAAAATAGTTAAGAGCTCTGATACTTCATCCAACTAATTACTAAAAAAAACGAGAGGAGAAAGAATTAAAAGTAATCAGAAATCTGCAATCGGTAAGAGTAATAGATGAAATTTTATAGACCTTTTTTATGGTTACATAGTAATATGTAAGAAAAAAATGAAAACAAGTTAATATAATTAATTTAAAAATGCAATAGTTCATGTAGTTTATGGAATAATTTTAATAATTTTTTAAACCAAAATAAAAGCAACTTGTATTAAAGTATTTTATTTTAATGTATTTCAACATGTGCTTTCGAGAAAGAAAAAAAAGTTTTAAATCTGTACTACCAAAGTTAGCTAATTGTGGAAATTAATAAGTACTTTTAATCAAAAAAATATTAGGAAAGTAATTTTAGAAATTTACAATGAATAGGAACAAAATAAACATGAACAAATGAAATGAAGTGTAATCTAATATTTGAAAGAATAAAAAAAAAGAATATAGGCAAAGAGAAAAATATAATTTCGTTTATTTTAAAAGTAAATGTTTCAATTTAGGTTTCAAGAAGTAATAGTAAAATAAAATTCATGCAGTCTGTTAAAATAATTCTTTGGGTTAAATTATTCCACTTGACATTGACTCATTTATGTTCTTCCTAAAATAAGAAATTATATGCAATATTATAATCGGCTTCAACGGTATAAAAATAGAAAAACTTCATTTTAGGTTTCTTTAACAGTGTTCTAAAATATTGGGTTAGGAATCTAAGTAAAATACGACACAGTTTTCACACAAGTACACTTTTATAAGAACATTATGAAATATTTCTGGACAAGTACATTTTAAAATTTAGATTTGACATTTTACTTACATAATAATGAAATACATAAAAAAAATTAAATTTATTATTATATTAAAATATATAAAAATAAAAATATATAAATTTTTCCTTTAAATAGTTGAAAAAATCTAAGTTTTATTATTTTTCATAGTTATTGTTACATTAGCTGATATTATTATGCTTATAAATGCTTATCGAATGCTCTTTGAATGTTTATTGTATTTTCTTTATAAGTAATATCTGCCCATTAAGAAAACATGCAGTGTGTATATACATATATCAGCTCTTTAAATCTCAGTTGATACTAAAATAAATATTTTGCATCTTTTATTGGAGAAACTACAAATTTTTATCAGCTTTTTTATATCCTAACAAACACACGAAATGATTATTCTAAATTAACGTGTATATATTTTACTATTAAATGCCTCAAAATTGAATTGATATAAAATTAAATACACAGAGGGATTATTTCACGTTTCAATTTCGAAAAAAGAAATTAAGACTGATAAATATCATTCAATGTGTGAGCTTAACTTCTGTCTTTTCATTAACTTAATTTCTCATACGACTGTAAACAAACGCATGCGTTTTAATTTTTGCAACTTCTATCTAATGAAAAAAAAAGACGCTGTTTCACAGAGCGAACTCTTCAGAAAACAGTTAAAAATTAGATATAGGAATACTTGTTCTGCACGGTGGCAACAACTTTTTTCCGATTAATTTTTTAATGAATCGATAATCGTCTGTTATGTTCTGTTTTGTGTGTATGTTGTGTTGCACCAGGTGTGGCCCAAATGTTCTTTCATATTTTGAAAATTCAATACGTCACGGAATAATGAAAGTAGCGAGATAAAAGTTGTAGCACATGGCTTGAAATAACATAAGGTTTTAATTTTTTTTATTGAAAACGTTTATAACGAGAACGTTTTTTTTTTTATATTGAGAACGTACTCAAAATATCACAAGGGGCTTACAGAAAGAAGCGTTAAGCACACATAACAAAGGAAAGAAGGAATTTTAAAGCATGATGGATTACAACACAAACATTCATGTTTCTACGAGATTCGAACCCAGGCCCTACGGTATATACCGCAGTCAGCGTCACTAACCCTATCGGATGGGTGGCATGGGGTTTTAATTGAAATAAAAAGTGAAAAAAAAGGTCACAGATGGACAGCGAATGGTCAGTGACGCCGCATGAAAATCGTGTATAAAATGAGCTGAAGTCAGAGGGAAACAATACACCATCAAGTGCAGCATGTTGACTTAACCAGTAAAGGCCTTAGATGAATTTTTAAATGAAATTAGGCTTAGTAGTGACATTCGTCCGGTCCCATGCTCTCAGAACGTGTGGGCCTGGGGAAACGTTCCTTTCTCCTTTCGTCGGTCCTGAAAGGTTAAGAGGATCATAATTCTAATAATTCCAAACGTCAAATGTTATTTCGGTTGTTTTCTCCGAAACACTGGGAATTTCGATGATATGTCAATTGTACATGTGATGACCACCGTCTACGTACAGACCTAGGCTCTACTGCCACACAATCATTATTCATTCAGTAAAAGCGGCAATCGGTCAAGCCGGTTTGTGTGATTGCAAATCAAGCACATTTATTTGTTTCGGGTTACTGTTTGTACGAGTATTTGACAACGTATGCTATGTACTGTTTACTTTTAGCTGTCATAGTTGGGGCCTACATATGTGTAGGGGTAGGTACTACTTTTGAGTACGGGCTCAGGCCTCAAGAAGTCTTAAGACCTCCCTGGAGCTGATCCAACACTTCCTTATGCATGGCCTTTCAGGTCATCAGACGTTAATTCATGCGGTTATTGATTGCGGGGTTATCTGAAGTCACAAAATCTATCATGATGATCCAACCTTATAGGAATGTTAAAAGACAACATCAGACTTCAGTTTCTTACTATACCTATAGATATGCTACACAGTGCTATAATAAACATTGGCCCGTCGTTGATGAATGACGGCCAACACGTTGAACATTTGTTATGCTAAAGAACATAGTTTATTGCTAAAAATCAATTGTTAAGCTAATTATTGCTTTTGTTATATAAATCGCCATCTGTTGGCTATTTTTGCACTTCTTTGGTATCAGTAAAAACCCCATGTCATTTAAAGCATAAGTGCAATTTTTAACATCTCTACCTATATTATTCCCACGAATAGTTAAATTTTAAAATGTTATTGCACTTATGAGTCACCTGATATGATATGTAGTGCTTTGTTCTATATGCAGGATATAATTTGCGATGTGTAATTAAAAATGTGAAAGACAAAGTTGAGTCATTATTGTTTGTCCTTTACTAAAATAGGATCTAAAATCTAATGAGTCTGAACAACCCAATGACCCTTTTCATATAGTTTCCGTTTCAAATAATTGTTCACTAAATATCTCCACTAATTTACTTGTAATGCAAACTTCATTCCAAATAGCGTTTAAGAATCACAAACCTTAAGTATTTGTAAGAAATTATATGCCATTCCACAGAGGAATTAAACTACACTTGAGGAATCCAATCCATTTAAAATGATTCAAGACATGAATCGTGGCAGTTAACATCTTCTACTCATGTGTAAAACCACCTTGAAATCATGGCTTTGACTCCTTAGATCTAAACCGAATTCCAACACTGGTAAATTCATCAGCAGACCTTGTTTCAAGAATCGATTCGAAGGAAATATATTCGAGATTTCGCTAGTAATGAAATGCTCTTAATGAGCTCAAATAAGGCATGAGATTCTCAAGAATGCATAATTAAGGGGAAATTCATTTTAGTCAGACAAATCACGAATCTAATTTTATACAACAAACTATACATGATTTGTCCTTTGAAATTAAATATACCATCTCAAATGATTACAGATTGAAATGGAATTTCCTATTTTTGGAAAGTTTTTCATGTAAAAATTTACGTTAATTAATACAAGAAAAGATTTTTTCTTAATGATGGTTTTTAAAAATAATCTTTTATTTCGTATCACTACTACAGACTTTCCAGCACTAATTATTTTGAATAATTAGTATTTAATTACCTGATTCTGGTTAATTTATGTTTGGAATACTGACTGTGTTAAATTAATATTACCATAATGAAATCTATCAATGATTCTATCAATGCATCTCAAAATTATGAAACATAATCAACAGATTTATTTAAAAACTCAATGAAAAATTCTTATTAAATTTTCAAATTATCATAGAACTAATAAAAAAAAACTCATATGCTAACAAAAAAGGTATACAAGCTGTGACACAAAAAAAACAAGATCAAGTGTGTAGCTTGATAAAAGAGTGGAGTTGGCAACAACTGTTCCAGTGACGTCATCTCACTCACCTCCTCAATCCGTATGGCCAGTTTCGCCTTAACCGATCAAGCCATTGGGAGTACTTGCGTTGAGTGAACATGTGCAACTGCATTCAGCCGGAAAAATGTCGAATCAATATCAAGTTTCGTATGAAACTAAGAAAACAGCGACGAAAACATTTCAGATACTAATCATGGCTTATGAGATGAAACTTTTCTCTTGCAGATTGTGTTGAATAGTATTAGAGGTTTTCTGGGTAAAGGGCTGTGTGGAACATGATGAACCTGTGGGTGCCCAAGGTCAGCGATTACAGACCAAAACATAGCCAAAAATCGTGATATGAGTGAGCTCCTACTCACATCAGTGGTCAGACTGCTAATCGACACAACTAAATTGAAATACTAAAAAGTATTCGGGGAAAAATTAGAAAAAAAAGGCTGGAATTGAGGAGTGATAGATAGCTGTTGCACCAAGATAATACGTCCGCTCACATGGACATACCTTCCAAGCAGTTTTTGACCAGCAAAAACATTATTGTGATGAAGTATACTCCTTATTCCCCGATTTGGCCCCATGCGACTTTTTTTACTTCGTACAGTAAATTCTTCCTGAAAGAGAACCCATTTTACCTGAGTTGAAATGGTTCACACAAAAACGGAAAAATCTCCTAAAGGGACTTCCAAAAACCTCGTTCCAGAACTGTTACCAGCAATGGCAGCATCGAATGCAGAAGAGCGTGAATGCTGAAGAGAACTACTCTGAAGGTGATAATGTCAAAAAGAACTGATTCTGTAAGTGTGTGCAATGATCTATTGGACCAGTCTAGTTTCTTTTGTGTCACACCTCGTATTAATGCATACTAAAAAACCAAACCATGAAACGCATTAATATAACCATATCTTTTCAAGGAATAAATCCTGATATTATTAAAACAACATTTAATACCAATAATTGGTAATTATTATAATCCTAAATAACTAAATTTAAATCAGTTTAACAAATCATTCGACTCATAGACTACGAATAAATTACGAGTATATTTTTATACTTCATTTATGTATTTATTCCAAATAAATTTACTTATCTTAAGTGAGTAAGTGTTTTATTTACATCGCATATAAAGCCACGAAAAGAATATTGGAGATATACATCGAATTTTGAACTCCGGTCAAGTCTCGAAGACCACGCCTGAACTGGAACCTCCCTCTCCAATCTTCCACACACGTCTACAAGAAGACTTTGAGCAACGATATATTTAAGTGTGCATCAACCCTCAACACAGCGGGTCTTCTGTATCAGTAGGGCTTGAACTCATGACACGCCGGCCATGCGTGTGTGACCGTGACCACTAGGCTAATGTTACCCTAATATAACTGAAGAAAAGAGCGTGTTATAATATTTAAATTAAAATATAGGAAGGTGGTAAAAATGAGTCTTTGTACTCTTGGAAAATGTTAAAAATGTGCTCTCCTCCAGCAGCGAACATATGAATTTTTCAAGGGTTACTTAGGGTCGAAAGGGTTCAGGGTCGAAAGTCCACCATTCTCGTATGATTTGTCGACATTAGAGGGAAAAAACAATAGAAAATTAATTATTAAATAAATAATTAACCTTATTTAATAAAGCAATTATTATAACAAATACTTAATTAAATTTTACGTACTATATACATAGGGTTATAACCAATCGAAAAACAATCAAGATCTTTGGGTTGAGGGTTTGAATTCGGGGACCCTCCCCCCTTGTGTGCGACACTGCTCTTCACAAATGCACGCATACTTTGTCATTCTGCGTTTTTAAGAACAACATAAGTATAAATTCTCAGTCTGCAGGGATGAATAGTCTATTAGACGATTGTTTTGTTATTTCGGGGCTAAAAGAGATTTTAAATGGTCACCTATTTACTACAAAGTTGCAATTATTCTCACCACTAGATCATTAAAAGGCGCCAATTGTGTGTGTATGTGTGTGTGTGTGTGTGTGTGTGTCCCTTTGTCTATAAACAACCAATTTAAAATCGAGAATTTAAAACTTTTTCGATCTCTTTGTCCTCCCGGTTAACAAATTGTGTAGCCAAAGTAAAATAAAACCCCACATTTCCCTTTACAACGCTTCTTTTGTATCCAAATTTCAAATCATTCCAAACCTTAAAGAATTTTCTCTTAAAGGCTTTTCCCTCTCGAAAAGAAAAAGCAAAGCAACAACGAATAATTTCAGGAAAGGAAGTTAGTAAAAACTAATCGCACTTTATCTCAAATAACTTTTTCTCCACAGCGGCGAAAAGCTGTTACCCGAACAAGCAACTAAATCAATGGTTGCCGCAAAACTTCCCCTGGAAATAGTTTCCAGTAATCTCAGTGGGGCTTTTGATTGCAGCGGTATAAAAGATTCAAGAAGGACCGAAGGAAAAGTTCTTTTAATTAATAGAAAAGACCGAACCACTTCATTAGGATTTAGTAAATGAACTTTCGATATAATTAAAGTTGAGTTGAAAAGGAACGCGAGGCGCAGATTATCGCCTTATGATTCACGTGGAGGTTTAGAGTGTCTGGAAAAGGCTGAAGTTTCCGATCAGACTTAACGGCGATTTAGTAGACGCAACAAGAAAAAGCGGACGTTATTAGTTTTCGGATGTTAATGTGAAACAGGTTTAAACAAACTCGTTTAAAACTGGAGGATATAAATTTTTAATAGATAGTTAAGCTAGTTAGATGTTCTTAATAGTTAGATATTTTAACAAATGGAAACAAACGAGAAGATTAAGTTTTTTTTCATGAAATAAATATAAGTAAGCATAACTGAAGTGGATGTTAAATTGAAGCATTTATTGATGCATATTTACATTTAATTATGACTCCTGATAACGAAGGAGCAGATTTTTAATCTGAGTCATCTTGACTGTTTTTTATTATAACTAAACATGTTTAAAATTCATACATTGGTAATGAAATGATTAAATATTTAAAGCCATAGGATCTATTAATGGATAATTGCATATTGAAAGTTAAAATCAGTCACCAGCTCAGGGTAGTGTATGCATGTTATACATCGATGTCAAACGTCAAAGATTTCCAATCTCATTTTGTGATACATACTTCCACCACTTAATGCTCGAGACATGCGACATTTTGATTTTCCTCAATTTGGCGATCTACCATGTCGTTTCTTCGATTGATGAAAGAACTGGTGACCTTTCTGGCTATTTGATTTGATTTTCATTTTATGTTACACTCTGAGGAAACACGGACTACTGTCTAAGAAACTCGTAATTATGAACTACGGTCAAGTGAAGAGGACGAGACGGGACTTCCTCGCGAAACTCCTACACCATGTCAACGGGAGGGGGAAGTTTAAGCTTCGACAGATTTAATGCGCATCAGCCTCTCAGGACGATGGGTCTCCAGTAAACATAAATTTCAAATTCGCGACTGGGTAACACAACATTGGCTGCGAATTCGCGACTATGATCATTCGGCTACCGCGGCCATGACTTTTCTGGCTAAAGAAAAGTTTCAACATGGAAAAGTACAGAAATATGCAAACCGTTTGGGTCTAGCATTATAATGTTGGAAAATAGATCCAGAATGATGAGATACGCAAACGTTTACAGAATGTCAACTGCATATCATTGAGTTGTGAAAGTTGTAATCAGGGTGGACAAGAAACGTGCGACTTGCTGTTGTAAAATACTACTACACCATTACAAGAAGGATAATATGCAAACAACTGTTTGACAAAGTCTAGTTGGGACTGCTGATCCTGGCCCTTCAACACACGGATTTAACGTTTATGTGCTTCAAGACTGAAGTGGGATTCATCGTTGAACACTATACGATGCTAGTCTGTTGTTATTCAAGACTATCGGCAATGACAGCATTCCAGACTATTTAGCGATGCATTGTGGTTTTAAAATCTAGGCTTAAAACTGCAGATAGACAAAAAATGCAGATTTGAAGATACAGAGGATCTCTTAATCGTTTAAGCTATGCATCGGTTATATTTTCGTTTCAGTTAAATTTTTCACAAAATCACTTTTTTTTTAAAAAAAGTAATTTTTTAAACAAGAAAAAAACCCGATTATTTTCTTCACACCCTTTTATTTTATCATTTTATGAAACTTTGAATCCTCATTAAATATAAACAAATATACATTTCTTCCGAGACATTTATTGTTTTTTTTTTTGTTCTAAAAAATTGTTGACTTAAAGTGTGTTTAAAGAAATCATGTTTACAAGAATTTTATTACATAGTTACTGTAAATGAGTTTTGCAAATTTTTACAATAATTCCATAAAAAAAGTGCCGATTAGAGTATTAAAAGAGTGAACAATATACCCATAAAAGATTCTGAACACACACATTAATATATATACCAGATTTTCTGAAACTGCTCCTAAAAGTTTATTACATTTAGCATTATTTTCTGTATAGAGAGAGGATTGCTTTGAAGACACCAACTCTTTTAATTCTTTAATATTTGAGAATCTTTTTAAAAGCGAATCTTCCACTGTAACTTTTAACTAAATTGCTTTATTTCTAGTTAGTTTTAGATAATGCATTCCAGTTTAAGTGAAGAACTCATTATATTATTTAACACAAAGTAATTCAAAATAAGCGAAAATGTTTATTGTTAAGTTTAAAGTTTATAAACTACATTTATTATGAAATCACGAAATGAAATTTGAAGTTACGAAATTTTTATCTCATATCAACACACAACATTGCTATTACATCTACAACTGGATTTAGATTATATTGAACGTATATAATTTCTTGCGACTGTCAGTATCTGTTCTGCTATAATGTATCTGATTAACCATGTGTCTAAAGATCAGACAGTATTCAGTGCTTATCGCAGTTCAAATGGAACCTCTGTCTGCCTTCGCTTTGTCTAGTACAGATAGTTTCCCGTCAATTATGAAATATTAGTCTTTGATTATTAATACTCCTTTTAAGATTCTTTCACGATAGCTTCATAAAATAGATTAGTTATTTGAAAGAGAAAACTGATTTTAATAAGAGAAAATGATAAAACTTTTAAATACGCAACAAATTTTCTATGAGTCAATTTCGAAACATTAAATAAGAAAATGATATATAAAACATAAGCATTGAAAAATGTAAGAATAGAAAAGTCAAAATTTATTTCTATACCTTTATATTTTGTGTATCTAATTTTGTCGCATTTATTTCTTATTTTATTTTTCAAATTTTTGCTTATTTATGCGAAGCTAATTAATGTATGGTGTAGAAAAGGTGTCGGAAAACTATTAAATGCGGTATGCCGAATTAATCTACCGATATGATTCAGCATGCCCCACAGCAGGACATTTTTGAAACGATCCCCGAGATAATGCATACAGAGATATAAAGAATAGAGGTCATTATATAGATTTACAATTTTATTATTAGTTTTGCAACATTTAAAGATATTTCTTCACATAAAAATAAACTGCATAACATGTAACTATTTCTTCAACAAAAACAAAAAAATTAAACTGTTAGTAAATTATGTATTTTCAAACAACTTTATTAAAATAAGAAATAGTAAATGTAAAATATAAGTATTTCCCTTCATTCATTGTAGTTAAATAAAAAAGATAAATAAAAACTTTAATGCAAATCTAGTGCTTGCACCGCTCTACTTTCGCATCGCAAAATCAGGGGTATAGTTTGTGACTTTCAATTTGGCACGATTCTATAAGCCAGTGATTCTCAAACTTTCCATACTGAGGACCCAATTTTCAATCAGAACTTTCATCGCACCCTCATACATTGGCAATGTATTGAATGCTATAATAACGTACTTTCACAATGAAGCTACAAAGTGCCCTTGATTATAAACTTCACAAATTATCACAATATAAGTATTAAGTTTGTAATGTTACTTTTAAGTATAATATACATTTAAATACAAAAATATATATAATATATATTATGTTACTTTTCATAGTTTAGAATGCATTTTATTTTGTTTCATTTCAGGAAATTAGTAATTTTTTTAAATAATTCTTTATTTTTGACTTTTCGACATGCTTGCGCCCCCTCGTAGGGTTATCATGTCTCCCACAGTTTGAGAAACGCTGCTCTAAGCATTCAGTTCTTAAACAATTTCTTTGCGGACTCGAAATATCTTTCATGTAAGGAAAGATTTCTTACTCAAATGTGTAGAACCAAAAGAGAAAAGCAGAGTTTATGCAATTTTCTCTCTCCAGACAATTAAATCTCTTCAACAACGACATTCAATAATTTACGAAATAGCTGTAATTTTATCTTTAGAGTTATCTTTCAGATTTTTTCACAATTCGTAAATGTCCACAATTCTGAAGATGATTGTCAAATAAGGTCCATTACAATTATCAACATTTATCCAGTCGAAATTGATAAATTTGTAGAGTCGTGCAAACTGCCACTAAGAATTGTACCGCATGCCATAGGTTGCCGACCGACCCCTGGCGTAGATTATAAGAAATATGAATTTGATTTGATTATTTATTAACTTCGCACTTCAAAGCAGCATGAGAGCTGTTGGCGATGAACTTTGATATTTTGAATCTCGGTCAAGTGATGAGGACGATACCTGGACTGCCCCCTCCTTCTATAACTTTTGACCACGTCACTGTGAAGCCCCATAAAAGTTAATCGATGATGATGATGAATGCCCAGAGGAACCGAGCTCACCCGAAGAGGTTTAGAGCTACAACCGATCCTCGGGAGACAATGAACCTCGTAATTTTTAACCAAAGTCAAGTGTAAAGGGCGATACGCGTGAGTTGACAAGCAAAATTCTGAAAGTCCACACCATCGCCAACCATCGACAGATTTATCGTGCGTGAGTTAATGAATTTTTTCGTTGCACTATTCAGCTACTCGAGGGCTTTTGGCGACTGATCTCGTAATTTGAACCATGGTCAAGTGACGAGGACGACACCTGAACTGGTATTCTCCTCTTCTAATTTCCAAACCACACCAACCGGAGGACGTTTGTACTCTCGACAGATTTAACGTGCATTGCCCCCCCCTACATGCCGGATATTCAGCGGGACTAGGCTGGAACTTATGAAAATCTGGTCTCGTGCTAGTGACCATGACCAGTAGGCTACCGCGGCCGCTGTAAGGATTACGAAATAACATTATAAAAGACAATAAGTAAGAATATGAATTAAAATCTAGATACATTACTTTTATCTGTCTTGTTTATAAAATATTTAACCAGTTTTGCTTTAAAATTGGATAGAAGTATTTTTTCCAAATAAAAAAAAATTTCATATTTTAATTAAAATTCTTAAGACATTCATAAATGTATCAATCCGTTTTTAAACTGGAAACATTCCAGATGAAATAAAACAAGCATTCCTGAAATGAATGCACACTCACGTGAATGTTAAGAGAAATATTAACGAGTTGTGAAATATATTCCAAGCAGCTCGAAATGAGGAGCAGAAAGTGTTGTCACTGTTTCCAAATAATTTATGAATTCAACACAGTAGTCGTACGTGGAGGAATTTCGTTTACATCATTACTAAAGGGAAATAGTAAAATATACAGAATATCTTAAGGATATAAATTTAAGTAAAGTAGTAGGCTCATAATTGCAGACATTAAAGTGTAAAATAGTTTATCTATTCAATTCTGGTTAATGTCATTTACAGATTCCTTTAAACTTCAATCACACATGCATAGATTTGTAAAACAATTTTAAATAAATACATAAATATTGAATTTCGAGCAGCAAAATGAGTTCTTTAATAGATTTTCGAATAGAGGGTTCGTTAATATTCAATATTTAAGTAAACTCTTTAAACACATTGGGACTGACATTTTATGATTGAAAGTTTTACGTGATAAAATTATTTTAAACTTAGATTTATTGTTCGTTTTAATAATTGGAAAAGTACACAGTGATCCACTGTGAGTACGTAGAGAAAAGAAAAAATTTTAAAACAAATAACGGAATACAAAGTTTTAATATTAATGTCGTTTATTTTTATAATTTTTGAAATATTTTAAAGACAGACATTGATGTGTTATTAGTCTCTTTGACACCCCCCCCCCCTGTTATGATTCATTTATCTCATTCAATCAATGGAGATCAAACGTTAAATGTATTAAAATCAATTAAGATAATGAAAGTGTGTAAAGTATTATTCACCGTAATGGAAGTTTCCTTCATTAAAAAGATAAAAGAAGTTAGTAATGCGTAGGATTTATTTCCTTTGTACCAGAATAATTATTTCTGATTGGTGCCACTGGAGACATGTCGTGTAGAGGGACGACATGTGTTAAAGTTCTAACGTTGGCACCATGAGGAAGTTTGGAGAGTGGGATACAAGTTCAGGTGTCATTCTCGTCATTGGACCGAGGTTCAGAATTACTAGATACGTCACCAGTAATCTTCGCGTTGATTTATAGAATGCGGATGTAATAAAAAATTTATCATAAAAGCTTCTCTCACAAATATTTATTGAAAATTTCTTTTCTGTCTTTAATAGTTCTTTTCTCCTTTTTGTGTAGTAATTAGTGTGTGTCATCCATTTTATTTATCATTTATAATAATTCATATTTTATCGATTGTTGGATTATATCTCTCTTTACATCCCTGCAAAACTACTTCCATAAAGAAAATTCCTTATAAAGCTAAAGAATTCTTTAGCTTTATTATTCTCAGGAATGGTAAAACGAACAATATGTTACAGATTTTTCGAGATTCAAAGTTTTTTTTAAATTCATATCTATGTTTTTTGTTCGTAAGAAATACCAATACTAAAGCCCATAAAAATATTTATGTTTTTATTCGAACTGCAATTTTCTTTTTAAATTGAGATATTTGGAAAACAATAACAAATTTCGAGATTTTTTTTACACTTTTAGTAGTTTTCACTATGAAAGCAAATGACATCTTTTTTTATTAGGTTCAAATATTTTTTTAATGAAACAATAACAGAAAAATTTTAAGATTTCATTAAATTTAGCCATAGTTTTCTCTATAGAAATTTTTTCTTCAAAAATAAATTTTTTCCTTAAAAGTTATTAAAATGGTTTAATATTACTCTATTTCAATTTCTTATTTATCCCATTAAAAACTCATTAAAATATGTTATAAATAAGGTAAGTTTTTTTTTTTTGATAATTTTGGTAGTTTTTACTATGAAAGCAAATGACATCTTTTTTTATTAGGTTGAAATATTTTTTTAATGAAACAATAACAGAAAATTTTAAGATTTTATTAAATTTAGCACATGGTTTTCTCTATAGAAAGTTTTTCTTCTAAAATATCTTCTTTTCCTAAAAGGTTATTAAAATGGTTTAAATATTCCTCTATTTCTACTTCTTTTTTTTCCCATTAAAAACTCATTAAAATATGTATTATCCTGGTCAAAGATTCTACACAAGTAAATTGAATTCATTATTTGTTCATATGTTTTTGCACAGCCCAATTTAAAACATTAAGAAACGCATATTAAAGAAAGAAAATGTTATTTTATGGTGTAAACACGGTGTACGGTGTGCTTCAATTGAATAAATAATTTATGCACTGAATATTGTTTAATGTAGTGAATAATGGTTGGAGAACTCAATTCATTTGTTTCTTTCATCGAAAGGACGTTTAAGGTCAAAATAAATTATGGTAATGTTATTGTGAATATTAATGCTTATTTAAGTGTCATTTGAAGTTTCAAAAAGATAAACTGTACAATTGTTTAGATTAAATTTGTTACCTAAATCTCAATTTTGTGAATTAGTGGTTTTTTAAGTAAAGGAAATTTTATTAAAAATATTTATTTCAGTATATTTTTTATTTAAAAGGAAACATTAAATGTGTCACATCTTTAAATCTATCACCTATAATTTGATTATAACCATCAGGATGACATTAAGGTGGGCATAAACTTTGGGATCGTGATAGTGTGTGTGTAAAATCTATCACATCAAAAGTTATAATTAAGGTCCCATTTTCAAAATGCTATAAAAAAAGAAACCCTGATCAGAAGGACTTCAAATTTGAACTGATTTTCTTGAAGAAGGGTAGGATAGTAAAAAAACAGTAGGATAATAAAAAAAAACGAAGTGTATCAATAGATGATGCTGTGAGAGGCATATAATAAAAGTGGATTCAGCTATAAGTGTCGCTTTAAAACGAATTACGATGGCTTTGGAGTAAGATGCACATTAAACCAACTGTACCAGTGGCGTAACGGAGAATAGTAGGGTCCCCCTGCAAAGTCACGTTTGGGGCCCCAAGCCGTATCTTATGTATTTGGAATTGCTAAGGTTTTTGGTCCCCTAGAGTCTTGCCCCCCCCCCCTGCGGTGCGGGGTGTACGTTACATTACCGAACTGTACTGTTCAATGAGGACGATTTTTGTTTTCGATTTCTGACGGAAAAATGACTTCCGAATCAACCAACAGTTGTGGAAATATAAGTGAGAAGCACATCCAAAACGGCAAGGTCGTTTCACACAGGGTGAAAAAAATTAGTTTTTAATTGTCCTAGGATGAAAACCACACAATAAGCAACGATGAAAATGCCTGTTAACTATACTTGGTCCTGCACAAGACATGTCCAATATGCTGTACACCATTTCCGCCACTAGAAACCATTAAACAACTGAGTGGAGTGTCTCAGGGTCAAGTACTGAATGTGTTGCGTAAACCGCACCTTCATGCCAAGTAAACTTGCAATCGAGCCATTGAACACAAAATTTGTAAGATAATCCCACAGCCAAAAGTCATAACAATTGAAGTTCGGTAATCTTGAAGGCCAGGCAGTTGGAAAATGAGAGCTAATTATTCCATCGTTTCCGAAATGTCTCTTGAACGCTTGCATCACTTGCTTAGCAATATGCGGAGGAGTGACCCGATGTATCTTACAGTGAGATCTATATTGAAAAACTTTGGAATTTTTTTCTTAAGCTATACAGTTTCACTTTTTCTCAAGTATATTCCTCAGTTTAATTTTGAAGTCATTCTGACCAGTGATTCTTTTTTTACAACATCTTGAAATTGGAACTTTAATTATAATCACCCTGTATTTTAATAGAAAATTAGTAACTAATCAATTTTTGAATTCATATATTTGATAGAAATATTCATATTTTTTTTCCTTCAATGAGCTAAAAAAGAATCCTTTTTTTTATCCTCCCACCCCCAAAGAAAAATTCTAGTTAAAGTTAAAAGAATTACACTACAAGTCATATGAATAAAAATATAACGAGGCTACAAAACATGAACTCAGTAGGTTAAAGTCCAAAAATAAGAAAGCCGAGCTTTTTCACGCAAGAAAATAATTCAAAAATTCCAAAAAGATTAGAACCATCATAAAACATAATTAAAACAGAAGCAAATAAAAAAAAACCCAACTTTATTTTTAAACACAAAATGTGTCAAGATGAAACACTTCGCCGAAAAAAAATATGTGTTACAAGCATTTAACCCTAAAATAAACGCGAACGATATTTAATTGAAATCCATCCCATTTTATTGTATTTTTCTTTCTCTAATACTTTCCTTCGGTGAACTGCGATATTGGAATAGTTTGGAACCCAGTTATGACTCTGGAGAAAGGATTGGAAACGATCCTGCGAATCAATAACGCGGAAGTCGATGTCGCAGAAGGAAAAGGTTCACGAAACCATTTCCCCCATACAAAATGTCACGAGGAATGACCTTTATATATATATATATATTCGTGATTTATAAGTATCTTTATTAGAGCAATTTTCTATAAAATGAAATCCATTCTTTACAAAGAAAAAACCGCCGCAGGGTAGAAGGTTGAAGGTTCCGATGGAGGAATGAAGGTTTGAGTTAATGTAGACTGTAAACTGTTATATATATATATATATATATATATATATATATATATATTCCATTATAAAATTTGATTTTTTTACTCTGTTTATAATAAGGATGAAAATATTTCAATGATTAATAAATTTGATATAATATTTTTCTAGATTTATAATGTTTGGAAACGTTAGTAAAATTTTAAAATCAACTGCAATAGAGAACATTCATTGTTAAGGTATCCAAACACGTTTGGAGTACTTTTTAACAAAATAGCATACTAAAACATTATAAATGCTATCTTAGGACTCAATGCCAATAAATATTACTATATTAAACTATCAAAATTTAAAATAAATTACCTGAATTTCACAAAAATCACAATTATAAGTGAAATTTTAG